>DF358426.1:48846-59268 GCA_000787875.1 Solanum virginianum
TCGGATTTGTGAAATTCTGCATGGATTATAAGATATTAAAGAAAATGCATCATAAGGTCTTTTAGAGCTACGTTAAGGGGCGTTTCATTATCTCCCCTTTGGGAACATTCATCCTCAAATGTGAATAAAGATAGCATGAATAGAATGGAACATCCATCAACTCTTTACTAAAATAATAATGCAAATTAAACATTGTTTTCATGCAACTTCCAAAGTCTCTATCATGGAAATCATTTTAAAAGCATGAGTAGCACATCTTCATAATTGCACATAGGACTTCAATCAAAATCCTACTCTATGAACATGCATGCACAACAAATGACAACTCAAGATTAAACTAGATGATATATGAGGTTTTAACATGAAACTACCCCTTCCACCAACAACCAACTCAACAACTTACCAATACATCAACCGAAGCACCACCACTTACGAAACAACTTAGTACCGACATCACCATATTCAAGGAAGCATACATACTGGGTATAGTGTTTCAAGCTCTCTCTCCTCTCTTCCTTGTGGACACTGGGAAATCCCTTCTCTTGTGACCTAACTTACCACACTCAAAACAACCTTCTTGACCCATTATCGTTAGTAAGAGAAATAACTTTAGGTACTTCTAGAGGCATGACATGGATCATAATGAAGAGAAATATTTGCTAAAATTCCTGATAGCCTCCTATCCATTGTTATGGTGTGCTTTACAACTATGAACAAGACTCTAGTGACGTGGTGTATTAGATGTATAGGAACCATTTATAAACCTAGTGCTCTGGTACCAAGCTTGTCATGACCCATCCTAGGGTCTAGACATGACACGGCGAATGGGAAGCCCGAATGCAACCCAAATAAGCCTCTTAGCATATCGTTTGCACATCCTTGGTTTTGCAGAAATAATAAAAGATAAATAAGCACATAGCAAATAATTTCTAAGGGAAGCAGGGATTTGGACTCATGCTATGAGGATGTTATAGGAAAGAGGATAAACATGAATCACATAACAAATAAGTCTAAGGGGTGAGTAAGTATGACTCATGCTATGAGGCATTTAGGCACTTGGGACTTTCATTAGTTTCCATCACTATCAATAGCGCCAAATAGTATCACATAAAGGACAGGGTCTAAGGGATAAGTTTCCATGGAATCCCAACATCAAATTAAAGGTACACATCACAGTATCCAACAACACCTCTAAGCATGAATAGAATGGGGGCCAAGACATGTTCAAGGCTCACACTCAAACTAGAAAGTAAATTGGAATAAAGCCTGAACATAAGTAAGATAGAACCAGATATTGTCCCCGAACTAGAGGACTCACCACAAACATAATCTTCATAAATCCAAGCTAGCCATATATGGAAGATGTTGAGGAGCACCGGTCCTTACATGGTGAAATCATGTAGGTATAGAAGTATGCGTCAGTAATTGGAATGTACTAGTATGTAGGTGTGCAATGAATGACATAGAAATGAATAATGAAATGATTCATACTGTCTTGTGATAAGATGAAACATTGATAAAGGTATTAGTAAGCCCTAATCAAGCTAACATAGAGGAAAACTGTAGAAAGAATATAGTATAGGTGAACAATAATCAAAATAAGCAAATTATATAAACTTGGAATATACATAGGGGTGATCATTTAGACATTTTCTCACCATTGAACAAGGAATAATGCACTAGGTCATACAAACATAAATTAATGAGGAATACACAATGTCATACATAATTAAAGTATTAATATTCTTGGGTGAAAATACATCACTTTACGTAAAAGACTATTTTATTATGCAAGGAACATTGGTAATCATAGTGGAGATCACCTTACACACTTGTAGACATCATCATGTACCTTTAGGAGAAATACCACTAAAACTTATGAAACAATAAATCGTAGGAACTTTAAATCACCTTTGGACATAACATAAAGGAACCATCATAATCATCATAAGAGAATATCTTAGCGACATGAGGGGGACATAAGAATATATATGAAAACCACCGATCAAGAGTGACATATACCATAAAGCTTTGGGGAGTTGATAAAAGATAGTGAGAGAGACCATAACCAACATAAACCTTGTGAGCTAATCTATGGAGTCCCGATGTTTCCCCTACACCAGAAGAAAGGGGGAAGTCACTTGCTAAGGTGAACCTCCTAGTGCCTAAGTGGATCCACTAAGCCTCATGTGAACCAGGTACTCACCTCTAGTTCTTGGACTCGGGTACTCACCTCAAGCCTTCATATTTAGGGTACTCGCCTATTAGGGATAGGGTAATCACCTCTAACCCCTTTACCTATGATCGCACGTAGTTTTAGGACTTGGGTAATCACCTCTAGTCCACTCAGTGCTAGGTAGTCTCTCACAAGAGTGGAAGATTATAAGTTATGTAATCATAAAATCATTTCAAGTCATATGGGAGGACAATTTAGCCAATCCCCAACCCATTGGTATCATAAAGTCAAAGTCATATAATAGCTCCTTAACAATTCCTTAGATGGGAGATCCACCACCATAATACATTCATTCATTAAATAGATGAAAGATCCTCTACCATATGTATTCATTCATTAAATAGATGGGAGATCCTTTACCATCAACATTCATTCATTAAATAGATGGGAGATCCTCTACTATCAATATTCATTCATAGGAAACTTGTAAGTCAATAACAAACATAGAATGTCTCATAAGTCTTGATTTATCATTATTTCGACATCATACCTCTGGACAAATAATGAATATTATCAATCAAAATCATTCTTAAACAACTCATCACAATTGGACACATCATCTTCCAAAACATGAACATGGAGACATGAATTTCATTTCATACAATCCTCAACTTCATAGTATCTAATGGTATCACAACATTTGTAGCTTTGAATATCATAAACTACTTCATCAAACCATCACCTCATAATATCATATAAAGGGCTTCATATCATTCATAATATTTATAACATTCTCATAAACTCATAACATGCTTAATGTCTCTTCAACATTAACAACATTCATAAATCACATGTCCTACCATAAAGCCTTCATTACATAAGAGATTTGCCTCATAACTTAGTCGAAACATGGTGGGTATATATTTAAGCTTAAAATCATAGAATTCAAGACTAAGGAACATGAGAGGGGTATCTTAAAGTCATTTAAGAAGTCATTCAAACAACTTACCAACATACTTACAAAACCCCAATTTGGGTGTCATGAAAACTATTGAAAAATTTATGATACTTTCAAGTCTTTCAAGAGGCCATAGCTTACAAAGATTTAATATAATAAACATATCATAATCTCAATCATTAGCTGGAACCCATGCATCAATAAATCAAAAATCAAAAAATTAAAGCTTTAATATAATAAGCATATCATAATCTCAATCATTAGTAGGAACCAATGCATCCATAAATCAAGAATCAACAAATGTCTAATATTTTTCATGTAATGAAGTGATAATAGAAAATACCCATAAAGAATTAGTTATTCGAATCAAGAAATTTGATAAAAATAGTTTTGAGGCTCCATGCGTGAAAAGACCCATGGATAAAGACCCACATACCTTAATCGTGGAGTTTCTTGAAGAAAAAATTGAGGATGACTTGGGGCTTGACTTGGTTTTCTTGAATTCTAACATAGCTTCTTGAAAATCTTGAGAATAGATGAAGGATTTGGTGAAGATTAAAGAGGAATTTGAGAGGTTATTTTTTTTATTTTGAGTTTTAGACTTGAAAAATAGCTAAGGATGAGGGTTTCATGTATATCTATAGACATTGGGTAATTACCCAATTGTCTTTGAGTGAAAAAGGGAATTTTTGACCTAAGGCGCGTCCAGTCCGCATCGCGGTCGCGACGTGGATAACTACTAGTTGCGAAATTTCACCAAAAATATTTTTTTTTGCAGGTGTCAAATATACCTTGTGGGTAACCATTCCTCCATACAATATTTCCCTCTGAATAAGAATATGAGGTTGGATTTGCAAAATTCTGCATAGATTTTATGATATTCTAAAAAAATGCATCATAGGGTCTTTTCGAGCTACGTTGAGGGGGTGTTTCAGTCCCATACTTGACACTCAATGTTATTTTCATGTAGAATCATGGGACTATGCAAAATCACTCACTCTCACAAAAGATATTCATGCATCATGCTTAATACCATAGACTTGCCCCTATACACATGACTAAGACCTTCAACTACTTGAACTAGGATCACTTTAGGACTTTCTAGCCTTGTAAAGTAAGCTCAGGGGGATTTGTATGGTGTGTTGGGAATATAATGACTAAAGTCCCTCCTTGACACTGCATTTTTCTACACTTTTTCCCTACCAACTCTATTATTTTTTTATCTCATTCTCCTTTTCTCATTTTCAAGCTATTCTGGGTGCTTTCTTTTCATTTTCAGCCTTTTGCCTTACTTTTACACCATTTTTCTTTTTAGCTCACAACTAAGGCATCCCTTCTTTTTCTTGTACCTAGTACATGATTTTTCTCCTTTTTCTCTGTACCATAAACTTCCCCCTTATTTTAATGTTTGACCCTTATGCCTGCCACCCTAAACTTAGGCTTTTGGCATGAGTTGAGGTGCACAATATCCATCTTCAGAACCAGGGCCACTTTTGGTAGCCACCCTTAGCTTAGTCTTTTTGCCTTAGTCAAGGTGCACAATGTTCAAGGAAGGAGCAGAGCCAATTTCAGGATTTTACAACTAACAAAGCTAGGTTAATTAGGTGTTTGCAAAGAATAGGTACATGTTAGGCTCAAACATTAGGAACAAGGGATATAGTGCAATTTTGGTTTAGTCATTTACGCTAAGTGGGGTATTAAGAACAAAGGCCTAAGATCCTTTCCCAAGCCAATTAATCTACAGTCCAATTTAGAGTAGTAACGCAAGTTTTGAATTAGCATAAAAAACATGAATCTGGCAAATTAAGCTCACACTCTCATGGCACTGACTACATTATCAACAAAAGACTCTCAAATCATGCTATTTATCTTAATTTATCCTTGCTTATCAGAACAAATACTGTCACAGACCTAAACATGTATGGTTGCTATCCAACTATTAATCAAATATTTTTGGTAGGCTTCATTTTTTAAACAAAACACTAAAATATGCTAAATGGCAAAGGTATTAGTACTATATGCTACAAATACTACCTAAATATCCTAAACATGCCAGTTCAACATAAATTAAATATCCACGGGGAAAAAAAACACAAGCAAAAAAATTCAGGATCAAAAATTGGGGTAGTTATGGACCTAAGCTACTCAGAATTCATTGAGGCCCTTAACTACCCATACACGATAGAAAAAAGAAATGCATTGTCCCTAATGCACACAATCAAAGGAAAATAAAGCATAAAGGGGTCAAAAATCATACCGCCTAAATATCGGTGTGCCGCTGAGTCTGACCACCCTCCTCCTATAGGGTACTATCCTCAGTAGTAGTACTCTATTCAGAGGGGCAGAACCCCTCACTTACTCTACCTCATGAGCTCATTGCATCTCTGCCTCTCATCTCGACTCTCTCAAGACAAGCTTGAGCTCCTTCTGTTCAGTTAGTCCTGCATGAAATCATGCAACATCAGGATCATCATCCAGGCAGGGTCTCTTCCCTTGGAAAAGCTGGATAGGCTCATCAGGAGTAAAAAGATCAACCACTAGCACCAAAGGCATAGTTGCTGGTAGTGCAACTAGTGCTGCTAGTGCTGTTGGATCTCCATTTGAAGGGGTTTCAAGTGTGTTGGCTGGGCTGTGCTTAGGCTCTATTATACTCTTGCCTCGAAGGCATCAATGCAAGCATCAACAATGGAGAGATGATCTTGAATAACAATGACCACGAATGCCTGCATATAACCTTCCAAGTCTAAAATGGCCTAGCGGACCTATGGCCTAATTTGCTGAACAAGCTGAGTCAACTGCGACTCAACATGAGATAACCTCTATACTATGGACTACATAGATAGGGCGGACATGTAGACCATGCCTGTGGGCATATACTATGATGTCGTATCTTGTGGTGCAGGAATAGAAGTAGTGGGACCCCTCTCCTAATTTACCTGGGGCTGTAGAGGCCTCTCCTCAGTAGTAACAGTAGTGGTGGTGTTACTCTATGAACCCTCAGGTGATGGCGTTGGGGTGAACATCTTAGGCATAGGAGGGGGCTGTGCTCATCGGAGTGCCATCGGGTTCTGTTTAACCTTGATCTGGCTGGGATTCAATATATTTTAGGCCTCAATTAGCTAGTCCAGCTAGTGCAAACTCTCCTCCCTTAACTCTAGACAGAGCCTGTATATCAACCAAGGGAATAGGATGGAGGTAGACCACTTCAGGGCGGTCTTATGAATCTGCTCGACGATGAGGTGGGCCCAATCAATATCATAGCCAGCTAAGATTTTGGTAACCAGTACTACATATTCTAACGTCAATATATTATCAGCAAGAGTATGCCGGATGCATGAATGATCAATTGCCCACCAAAACTTTACGGGGAAATTAAGCGAAGCCTTGAGAATAGGCTCCGATTGTATGGCAACCCATGTGGTTCTGGACCCTACTCAGTAATATAACCAGCAACCTATCTCATTAAGCTGGGTCATTGCTTAGGATCTCTCTTAACTAGGGGGTCCCTCGTTTGCCCCACCATGTAGTCAAACTCTACGCTAGATCTAGGGGAAGGGAGCTCTAGTCCAAAAAGCATCCGGTGAATGGTAGTATCTTATATGTCCAACTATCGGCCCCTCACTCTCATTTTGATCAATCTAGGCTGAGCGAGGGGCTTTTTCTCCTTGGGAAGAGTGCCATGAATAGTGGCCGTATATGAAGCATAGAACTCCCTCACCATGGTCAGGGAGTATCGTCCAAGAGAGTGTGTGAGCCACTTAAGCCCATAGTGATTCATTGTATCCTGGAGATCGGGGACACAATCGAGTCTTTTAGAGATGAATTGGGGCTCCTCATGAATGGAGCGAGCTAGCTTACCCCACTCCTTCTACTACTGGCCCTCTGTGTAGATGTCACGCATACTTGCGACACATCACCGACTAGTAAGGGCGTCAGGTGGAGATGGTAATGATCTGGGTACTATGGAGGAATATGTCTCTAACCTATCCTTAGAGCCTAACTCCTCTCTAGATGAAGTCATTTGGATAGAATAGCTCTCGTCGTGGCCTCCTTCATTAGATTGGGGAGTGTGGACGATGAGAGACTGAGTCTGCCCAGCTTGGCAGCAGCTCTAGTCTATGGTCTGGTAGCCTCCAAGTCGAGGGGTATCTTAAAGTCATTTAAGAAGTCATTCAAACAAATCACCAACATACTTACAAAACCCTAATTTGGGTGTCATGAAAACTATTCAAAAATTCATAATACTTTCATGTCTTTCAAGAGGCCATAGCTTACAAAGCTTTAATATAATAAGCATATCATAATCTCAATCATTAGTAGGAACCAATGCATCCATAAATCAAGAATCAACAAATGTCTAATATTTTTCATGTAATGAAGTGATAATAGAAAATACCCATAAAGAATTAGTTATTCGAATCAAGAAATTTGATAAAAATAGTTTTAAGGCTCCATTCGTGAAAGGACCCATGGATGAAGACCCACATACCTTAATTGTGGAGTTTCTTTAAGAAAATATTGAGGATGACTTGGGGCTTGACTTGGTTTTATTGAATTCTAACATAACTTCTTGAAAATCTTGAGAATAGATGGAGGATTTGGTGAAGATTAAAGAGGAATTTGAGAGGTTATTTTTTTTATTTTGAGTTTTGGAGTTGAAAAATGGCTAAGGATGAGGGTTTCATGTATATCTGTAGACATTGGGTAATTACCTAATTGTCCTTGAGTGAAAAAGGGAATTTTTGACCTAAGGTGCATCTAGTCCGTGTTGCGGCCATGATGTGGATAACCACTGGTTGCGAAATTTCAACGAAAATATATTTTTTTGGCACGTGTCAAATATACCTTGTGGGTAACCATTTCCCCATACAATATTTCCCTCTGAATAAGAATATGAGGTTGGATTTGCGAAATTCTGCACAGATTTTACGATATTCTAAAATGCATAATAGGGTCTTTTCGAGCTACGTTAAGGGGGTGTTTCAGTCCCATACTCGACACTCAATGTTGTTTTCATATAGAATCTTGGGACTATGCAAAATCACTCACTCTCACAAAAGATATTTATGCATCATGCTTAATACCATAGACTTCCCCCTATACACATGACTAAGACCTTCAACTACTTGAACTAGGATCACTTTAGGACTTTCTAGCCTTGTAAAGTAGGCTCAGGGGGCTTTGTATGGTATTTTTTGGGAATATAGTGACTAAAGGCCCTCCTTAACACTGCATTTTTCTACACTTTTTCCCTACCAACTCTATTTTTTTTTATCTCATTCTCCTTTTCTCCTATTTCAAGCTATTCTGGGTTCTTTCTTTTCATTTTCAGCCTTTTGCCTTACTTTTACACCATTTTTATTTTTAGCTCACAACTAAGGAATCACTTCTTTTTCTTGTGCCCAGTACATGATTTTTCTCCTTTTTCTCTGTACCACAAACTTCCCCCTTATTTTTATGTTTGACCCTTACGCTTGCCACCCTCAACTTAGGCTTTTGGCATGAGTTGAGGTGCACAATATCCATCTTCAGAACCAGGGCCACTTTTGGTAGCCACCCTTAGCTTAGTCTTTTTGCCTCAGTCAAGGTGCACAATGTTCAAGGAAGGAGCAGAGCCAATTTTAGGATTTTACAACTAACAAGGCTAGATTAATTAGGTGTTTGCAAAGAATAGGTACATGTTAGGCTCAAACATTAGGAACAACGGATATTGTGAAATTTTGGTTAGTTATTTACGCTAAGTGGGGTATTAAGAACAAAGGTCTAAGATTCTTTCCCAACCCAATTAATCTACAGTCCAACTTAGGTAGTAGGGCAAGTTCTGAATTAGCATAAAGCACATGAATCTGGCAAATTAAGCTCACACTCTCATAGCACTGACTACATTATCAACAAACGACTCTCAAATCATTCTATTTATCTTAATTCATCCTCGCTTATCAGAACAAACACTGTCACAGACCTAAACATGTATGGTTGTTATCTAACTATTAATAAATTTTTTTGGTGGGTTTCATTTTTCAAAGAAAACACTAAAATATGCTAAATGGCAAAGGTATTAGTACTATATGCTACAAATAGTACCTAAATATCCTAAACATGCCAGTTCAACATAAAGTAAATATCCACGGGGAAAGAGAACACAAGCATAAAAACTCAGGATAAAAAATTGAGGTAGTTATGGACCCAAGCTACTCAGAATTCATTGAGGCCCTTAAATACCCACATTCAATAGAAAAAGAAATGCATTGTCCCTAATACACACAATCAAAGCAAAATAAAGCATAAAGGGGTCAAAAATCATACCGCCTAAGCATTGGTGTGCCGCTGAGTCTGACCACCCTCCTCCTATAGGGTAGTATCCACAGTAGTAGTACTGTTTCTGGAGGGGCAGAACCCCTCACCTACTCTACACGAGCTCATTGCATCTCTACCTCTTATCTCGACCCTCTCAAGATAAGCTTGAGCTCCTTGTGTTTAGTTAGTCCCACTTGAAATCATGCAGCATCAGGATCATCTTCCAGGCAGGGTCTCTTCCCTTGGAAAAGCTGGATAGGCTCATCAGGAGCAAAAAGATCAACCACTAGCACCGAAGGCGTAGTCGCTGGTAGTGCAACCGGTGCTGCCAGTGCTGCTGGATCTCCATTTAAAGGGCTGTCAAGTGTGATGGCTGGGCTATTCTTAGGCTCTGTTATACTCTTGCCTCGATGGTATCAAAGCGAGCATCAATAATGGAGAGACGATCTTGAATAACAGCGACCGCGAATGCCTGTATATAACCTTCCAAGTCTAAAATGGCCTAGCGGACCTATGGCCTAATTTGCTGAACAAGCTGAGTCAACTGTGACTCAAAATAAGATAATCTCTGTGCTATGGCCGGCATAGATAGGGCGGACATGTAGACCATGCCTGTGGGAGTATACTGTGATGTCATAGCTTGTGGTGCAGGAATAGAAATAGTAGGACCCCTCTCCTAATTTACCTGGGGCTGCAGGGGCCTCTCCTCAGTAGTAACAGTAGTGGTGGTGTTACTCTATGAACCCTCAGGCGGTGGCGCTGAGGTGAACATCTCAGGCATAGGAGGGGGCTGTGCTCGCCGGAGTGACATCGGGTTCTCTTCAACCTTGATCTGGCTGGGATCCAATATGCTCTGGGCCTCAATTAGCTAGTCCAGCTAGTGCAAACTCTCCACCCTTAACTCTAGACAGAGCCTGTATATCAAGCAAGAGAATGGGATGGAGGTGGACCACTTCAGGGCGATCTTATGAATCTGCTCGGCGTTGAGATG
>DF358426.1:62454-84626 GCA_000787875.1 Solanum virginianum
AAAATTCAACATTTTGCATGTAAGAGACAATGGGAAAATATAAGGTCTAATAATATTCATAGACAAATTCTATGTTCCCATCATGCTGTTGCAGACGAATATAAAATTATATAGGTGGCTATGAGGATCCTCCGATAGTAAGCCCGCAAATAGCCCATGGTTTTGCAGCATTTGAAGGAACCCACTAAAGACTATGAACATTATGTCTATCGATAGTGGTGGCAACACAATAGCTCCAGTCACCTCCACAGCCATATGATTTAGCTTGTATTGGTTCTACTGGTAAGCATTGGCATTAATGTCCTAAGGTTGTGGAGTAATATCCTCAAGAGGGGATGGTTTCTCATTATCAACATTCTCATTATCATTCCTGTTCAAAGCTGCATTGGCCCATCTCCATAGTGTGTATTAGTAACCCTTACCTATTAGTCCCAGTACAACCTCCCCTTGGCCCAATTTGGTCGATTAGACAAGAACACATCAGTCAAATCCTATTAGTTAATCTTTTTTCCTATTTATTACTATCTTGATCCAGTCAGTAACACTAGGTGGGTTCTAATGTTGGCTACCATAAGAAAACATGCAAAACAAAGAGAGTTAATTAATACATGCACGAATACACTCCAAGAATTATGAATTATCCAATTTTACCTTGTTAGTTCTTTATGGTTCCCATAACCTTAGCTGTGGATTTAGCTACTCATGCTTAGTGTAGATACAATAACTATGAATTGAAAAAACATAATTGACACTTACACAATAGAATTAAGAATAAGCAAATCCAATTTCAAAGAGAATCACAAGCTTAAAGATGAAATTAAAGTACAAGTGTTCTCAAAGACTCTCAAATGTAATTTTCTCTATCTAATTACTGAGTTCTCTAAGTACTAGGCGAAAAACCTATGAAAAATAACCTAAAAAACCTACTTATAATAAGTAAAATGCAAGTACTAACTGAAATGGGATAACTGGTCGGCACGCTATATGAAAAGGGTTTACGGTATTGCATTCCATGGCCCGTAATTAAGGTCTCATACAAAGCTGCTAGAATTTCGGACTTCAAGTCTATGACACCTCCATATGACTCGTAAAATGATTTATGACCCATAAAAGTGTTTCGTTTGATGAATCCTCAAAAAGTCCCAATCTCTAATCCTCAGGGCATGAACCATGGTCTATGATTCGTAAAACATTCCATGACCCATCTGCATGTTTGTAAAACCAACTTTAAAAAATCATCCCCTCACTAGAATTATTCACAAAATCACTTCACGACCCGTAGAATGCTCTACGACCCGTAAAGGGTCTTGTACTGCATCAAAAACTAGCAAGTTTTGTAATTCTTCCCAAAATCAAGGTCAAACCTATAGTCCTGCAAACAAAACACAAAAACACATAAAACCAACTAACATCGCATTAAGAACACATAAAATTCCAAGTTTTAAGCATCAATAGTGCTGTATTTTGGCAGCATATCACCCCCATTTTGGGGAGATAAGTAGGTTAATTAACTCGATCTGTTTGAGATTCTTCTAAGTCTACTCTATTCTTTTTGGGATCGACTCTAACCTCAGTTAGGTTATATATCTTGACAACAACCACCTTAACCTTCAAAAAGGAGGTATAGCTTGAGCGACATCATAAATCATGTCCATGATGATCATCAAGCATGTAAAAATACATAGAATATATAGTTTACAAGAAAACCTTCAAAGAAACATGCATGGAGACTCAATACTTTCATAATCTTTCTAATTACCATCAATAAGGGCACATGAAAGAATAATTCTATGATTTAATTTAGGTTTGTAAATGGTCCTAAAAAATCCAATACATCCTATCGAGTAGAGTCTTATTTATGGTTGTGAAGCATGACACAACTATTAATGAGAGGCTATAAGACATTTTAGGAAATAGTTTACTTCTTCATACTCCATGTCATGCTTTAGACTTGAAATAAGGTTTCCAATCTCTAATGGGTGGTCTTTTGGTCTTTTCGGTCATGCCACCTAGATGAATGGCACAACAAGCTCCCACCTCAATAATAAATAAGCCCCTCTGGCCCCACATACTCCCCAAGTGGAAGAAGAAAGAGTCACCCACGCCGAATATCAAAATGTGGTCACCTTATTGGGAAGGGCCATGGCTAACCAAAGAGTTCAAGCTCCTCATGCTCCTACCTTAGGTTCAAGGGTGAGGGATTTCACAAGGATGAATCCCCTAGAATTCTATGGCTCAAAGATTGAAAAGACCCCTAAGTGTTCATCAGTAAAATATATAAAGTCTTGGCTACATGTGGGTAATTTCAGAAGAGAAAGCAAAATTAACGGCCTACCAACTCAATGGCCTTGCTCAAATATGGTACAAAAAGTGAAAGATGGAGAGGGCAGATATAGCTCATTCCTTAGGAAAAATGCAAAGTTGCTTTTCTTGACCGCTTCTTCCTAATCAAGCTAAAGGAAGTAAAGATGATGGAGTTCGTGAACTATAAGCATGGTTCAATGAGTGTTATAGAATATTCCCTTAAATTTAATGATCTCTCAAAATATTCTCCTCACTTGGTTGCCAATGCTAGGGAAAGGATGTACAAGTTTGTTTTGGGTATGTCTGACTTGATAAATGAAGAGTGTCGTACTGCCATGCTCATCAAGGACATAGATATTTCTTGGCTTATGAAATACACTGAACAACTTAAGGGGGAGAAAGTTAGGAAGAGAAGGATGGGGGAGTCTAAGAGGGTTCGACTTCATAGAGGCTTTTAAGGCATAAAGGGTGATCGCTTCCAACAAGGCTATATATTCCAAGGCCAAGGGTCCTCCAATGTCCAAGGCCAAATCAAGGCTAGACATGAAATAGACCATATTGTCCTCCAACAGTTTGCTTAGATATCTGATACACATGATCGTGCTGTCCTTCAATAATTTTCTTACACTGCCAATTCCCCCACCCTGGTAGTACCTAAATTAGCTAGCTAAGATACTCAACAGGAAAATTTCCTCAATTACATCTCACGAGTTTCTATCTAGAAGTGGCATAAAAGAATAACCTTGGTTGTTAACAAATCTTTTATTTTTGATATAGTCGCCCTTTTTTACACTAGTGCTGATCTCAATCGTGTCTAGGAAGGACTTATTCCAACCAAATTCTTTAAAAAAACTAAAGAGGCTCTATGAGCAACTAATGGCAGTAGGTTAGGGATCCAATACAAACTCTCTGATGTTCAAGTGCGAACTTCCGTGGGAAACTCCACTTTATCCAACTCTACATCCTTCAAGCTGGTCAAAGATATTACAAATCCAATCATCTTAGGCACTCCTTTTATTGACAAAATCCTTCATTTCAGATCCATAATTCAAGGTATTGAAGTTGAGTGTGGTAATATCTTCCTGCGTTTTGATAATGCACCTATCAGAAGAATCTTTTCTTATTAGATTCCAAGGAAGTCCAAATCAACTTCCTCAATGAAGAAGTTGTACTACAAAGATGCGATAACAATTACAAGAACTTCCCTTCTAGGTCAAGGTCAAATCACTTTAGGCTAGAATGCAATAAGAACTTTGTGCAGATTTGCCAACAACCTTTTGGAATAGGAACAAACACATAGTTAAACTTCCTTACAAGCCTCACTTTGATGAGAAAACCATTCCTACAAAGGCTCGCCCCATCCAAATGAACCATGAGTTCATAATATATTGCCAGGATGAAATCGATGACCTTCTCAAAAAATAAATTTTCTCTCCAAACAAATCCCCTTGGAGTTGTGCCGCCTTCTATGTCAACAAATATTCTGAGATTGAACAAGGAGTCCCTCGATTAGTCATTAATTACAAACCCTTGAACTCTGCTCTTTGATAGATTAGGTATACTATTCCTAACAAAAAATATCTCCTCCAGTGCCTCTATGCTGCTATAATCTTTTCAAAATTTGACCTAAAATCTAGTTTTTGGCAAATTTAAATCGACCATAGGGACCGTTAAAAAACTTTTTGTACTGTACCTTTTTGGCAATATGAGTGGAATATTATGCCATTTGGATTGAAGAATGCCCCTTCAAAATTCCAGAAAATAATGAATGACATCTTCAATCAATTTTCTAAATTCATTATCGTCTATATTGATGATGTTTTGGTATTTTCTACCAGTATTGACCAGCATGTCAAACATTCAAGAACTTTCTTTAATGTCATTAAAGAAAATGACCTAGTTTTATCCAAAACTAAATACAATCTATTCCAAGTTGATATTCGATTTCTTGGAAACAATATCCAACAAAGTACAATAGTACCTATCCAAAGATCAATCCAATTTGCTGATAAATTCCCTAATCAAATTCTTGATTAAACCCACCTCCAAAGGTTCTTGGGGTATGCCAACTATATAGCAGATTTTATTCCAGGTCTTAGTAGTTTACTAAAACCCCTCCACAATAGGTTGAAAAGACCGCCTCCTCCATGGACAAACATCCACACAAATGTCGTTTGTGAGATCAAACTACGAGCCAAAGACCTTCCTTGTCTATCACTTCCTGACCTTTTTGGATCAAAAATAGTTGAAACAGATGTATCAGACATAAGATATGAAGGCATTTTAAAACAAAAGAAAAATAATAAAGAGCATATCATCGCATTTTCTTCTAAACACTAAAATAAAGCTCAACAAAATTATCCTACCATAAAAAAGGAAATTTCAGCAATTGTCTTATATATTTCAAAATTTCATGTTGATTTACTAAATCAAAAAGTTTTACTACGAATTGATTGTCAGGCCACAAAATTCTACAAAAGGATGTACAAAATCTTACTTCAAAACATATATTTGCTAGGTGGAAAGCTATTTTGATCTATTTTTTATTTTGATATAGAATGTATCAAAGAGAGCTCAAACTCTATTCCAGATTTTCTTTCTCGAGAGTTCTTGCAGGGAAGAAAATAATGGGTTGAAAAAAGAAAATAGAACCAATGAAATCACAAGACAATAATACAACATCAATTTCTCTCAACAATACTCAAGTTGTTTTATAACAATGAGCAATTGAAGTTGCGGCCAAGCAACCCTCGGTAGATAAGGCTGGACCAGGCCAGCCAAGTTATCAAACCTTAGCAGACTATGCCATGAAAGGTATACCACCATTATTGCTCCTGGATAATATAATCCAAAGCCCAATCCCAATTTATTGTCTTAAGAAATGGGCTGACCTAGTTGAAGAAGAAGAAGAGGAAGAAGAAGCTCAACTAGCTCAGGCGATGAGCTCCTCGTGGTCGAAGGAAGATTTCAAAAATTGGTGTCAGCTGATGGGATCCAAAGAACATAGTATGACTCCCACCAGTAGAAGAATAATGATCAACCACTTCCTATTCTTCAAAAATATATGCTCGAAGGTGGTGGCCCAAATCCACGCCTAAACTTCCAAAGCGATAGCCAAAAGCAACGCACCAACTTATTTGACTTCTAAAGCGGTAGTGGTTCCAAGCCCTGCTCTAATTTTTTTTCTTGCGCAGTGGCTGCTGTCGGCACCACCCATAACTTGACGGAGGTCAAAATCCCCATCAAATACCCATAAAATTTTTCTCAACAAATAAAAGCAGTATGCAAATCAAACCCTTTAGCCACTTCTCAATCAACTTCCTCTACCGAAGGGTTATCCTCCAATGACCCAACCTACTTTAAAAATGACATAGTATACCCACTTATCAAAATTGAGCCCGAATTGTGGCATCCCAATCCACAAGAAATTGCTAAGAAGATGCTTAGCCCTTCCGCAAACTTCATCCAAAAACCCCAGTATAAACTCAATGATTTTATGAGACTATACTCATAGATACCCCATCATGCTTGTTCAAACCCTACAAAGATAAACAAACACAAAGCCATATGAGCCATATCACAGTATGAATCAATAACATAATCTCACCCAAAGATTGGGGCATACACCCAACTAGATACAAAAAACTCTCTTAACCTTTTGAGCCACAAAATTACAATTATTTTGACTAAATAAATACATATAAGAATGCATTCACATTCCAAAATGACACTGGAAAGCATCCATGGTTTCTCCCTTCGGAATATCAATTAACTCCTGAATTTCCATAATGGTTTCTACACCAATAATGGCTCGTCTATAGTCATAAATTGAAATCCTTCCACCACCAGTCTGTGAAGGATATGAACACTTTTGCCAAAGGTTTTTTTTAACTAACATCAACTTCCTTTAATACTATAATTTTCTCACAGGTTCCGTACCCCATGGATATATTCCCCAAAGTTTCCATTTCACAAACCAAAGAAAACAAAAAGCCTCCCATGGTTAGCTCTCCAAGACCACTAAAAATAGTGCAAAAGCTGGAATCTATCCAAAGCCTATGTTCCAGAGGTAGAAAAATGGTTCCTACAAAATCAAGGATATCTAAACCCAATAGATGCCCCAGATACAATTTTTACACAAAAATCAATTGCAGTTGCACAATAGCTAGCTCTAGTAGCAAGGGGAACTTTATCCAGAAGATGGAAAAAATTCTTTAACAAATTAAGGCTTGACTCCCCAACAATCAATTGTAGACGTCAGAAAAATTAGAATCTGAAGATGAAGAAGAAATCATCCTCAAATTTGATTTACAATGACATCTTGATGATATCACCAAAAATGAAATCATCCATGACATAAGAATCCAATTAATAAGAGGAAGATCTTATAGCACTACTATAGCAATACTGCAGCAGTAGTGCAATGCTTTCACTTTAGCAAATTTTGGCTATAAATAGAGCAAACCTTTCCATTTGTAAGACATCTTGTTCTTTCACTTTCAAGAGCTCTCTCCCAGAATATTGGTTAGAGTTTGCTCTTTCCTTTGTACTTTCAAAGTTTAATTGATTATAATATCAATTTACAATTTTCAAAGCTTTGCTTTTATTTTACTTTTATTAGTACTGATCTTTTCTTATTTCCTCTTTGTCATTTATGGTTGGCACTGCCACCTTCTTCTAATTAATTAATTAGATTAAATTTTATGGTCGGCTTTGCCGCCTAATTTATTATATTGTATTTATACTTTGATTATCATTTGCATTTAATATTATCCTTTTGATTCCTGTCCTTCTTCCCTGTACTCAACCCCTATTATTTTAGGGGGTTCACTTTCGGCTAGTTGGTATTAGAGCCAGCTTAAGACAAAGGTTCTTCTTTGTCTTAAGAGCTTCTTTGGACTCTAGTGCAGATAAGATTCTTCTGATAGGAGGCTTATCAAAAGTAAGGAAGATATTACCACACTCAACTTCAATACCTTGAGTTGTGGCTCTGAAAGGAAGGAGTTCTTCAATAAAAAGAGTGCCTAAGATGATTGGATTTGTAATATCTTTGACCAGCACAAAGGACGTAGAGTTTGATAAAGTGGAGTTTCCCACGGAAGTTCGCACTTGAACATCATAGAGTTTGTATTAGATCCCTAACCTGCTACCATTAGCAGCTCGAAGAGCATCTTTAGTTTTTTCAAAGAATTTGCTAGGAATAAGTCCTTCTTGGACATAATTGATATCAGCAACAGTGTAAAAAAGGGCAACTATATCAAGAATAAAAGATTTGTTAACAACCAAGGTTATTCTTGTATGCGACCTCTAGACAGAAACTCGTGATATGTAATTAAGGAAACTTTCCTGTTGAGTATCTTGGCTAGCTAATTCAGGTACTACTAGGGTGGGGGAATTAATATTGTTAGAGAATTTTTAAAGGACAGCATGATCATATGTATCAGATATTGAAGCAAACTGTTGGAGGACAATACGGTCTACTTCATGTCTAGCCCTGATTTCCCTAATTTCTTCCTTAAGGAGGCTTATTTCTGATTGGAGGTCCACCATTGGTGTAAAAACCATTGTGACAATTAAGGACATAACTATTTGCCCTATAGGAGAAACCATGAATGCTTTCCAGCGTCATTTTAGAAGGTAAATGCATTTATCCATGCATTTATGTAGTCAAAATAATTATAATTTTGTGGTTCAAAAGGTTGAGAGAGTGTTTTGTATGCAGTTGGGTGTATGCCCCAATCTTAGGGTGATATTATCTTATTGATCTATATTGTGGTATGGGTAATATGGCTTTTGTGTGTTTATCTTTGTGGGGTTTGAACAAGCACGACTGGGTGTCTAAGTATAAACTCATAAAACCATTGAGTATAAACTGGGGTTTTTTGGATGAAGTTTGCGGAAGGGCTAAGCATCTTCTTAGCGACTTCTTGTGGTTTAGGATACCAAAATTTGGGCTCAATTTGGATAAGTGGGTATACTATGTCATTTTTAAAGTAGGCTAGATCATTGGAGGATGACCCTTTGATATAGAAAGTTGATTGAGAAGTTCTAAAGGGTGTAATTTGCATACCGCTTTTGTTTATTGAGAAAAATTGTATGCGTAATTGATGGGGCTTTCGAACTCCATCAAGTTACGAGTGGTGGCGACAGCATCCACCAAGGAAGAAGAATAAATTGGAGTGGGGCTTGGAACAACCACTTTAGAAGTCAAAGAAGTTAGTGCGTCGCTTTTGGTCGCCGCTTTGGAAGTTGAGGCTTGGCATTGGGCTGCCATCTTAGATCACATATTTATGAAGAATTGGAATTGGTTGATCATTGTCCTTCTACTGGTGGGAGCCATAGTAGGTTCTTTGAATCCCATTAGTTGACACAAATTTTTGAAATCTTCCTCTGACCACGAGGAGCTCGTTGTTTGATATTGTATCCAAGAAATTAAATATCAATTTGGAATAGACTATATTTAGGTTTAGGTAAAAGTAGGCCATTTTCTTTAATAACATTGAAGAAAGTTCTTAAATGTTTGAAGTGCTGGTCAATGCTGGTGGAAAATACCAAAACATTGTCAATATAGACAATAATGAAATTAGAAAAATGATTGAAGATGTCATTCATTATTTTCTGGAATTCTGAAGGGGCATTCTTAAATCCAAAGTGCATAACATTCCACTCATACTACCCAAAAGGTACAGTAAAGCAGTTTTGTAAGGGTCCCTGAGGTATATTTGAATTTTCCAAAAACTAGATTTTAGGTCGAATTTTGAAAAGATTTTAGCAGCATAGAGGCACTAGAGGAGATCCTTTTTGTTAGAAATAGTATACCTAATCCATTGAAGAACAGAATTCAATGGTTTGTAATTGATGACAAATCGAGGGCTCTTCGTTCAATCTCAGAATTTTTGTTGACATATAATTTTCTCATAGGTTCCATATCCTATGAACATATTCCCAAAAGTTTGCATTTCTCAAATCTGAGGAACCAAAAGGCCTCACATGGTTAGCTCTACAGGGCCATCACAAATGGTATAAAAGCTAGAATCCATCCAAATCGTATGTTCTCGAGGTAGAAAAATGATTCCTACAAAACCTAGGATATCCAATCCCAATATATGCTGCCTAAATATAATTTTTATGATAAAAATCAATTGTAGATGAAAAGTTAGCTAGCTCTAGTAGCAAGGGGGACTTCATCAACCAGATGAAAAAAATCCTTCAACAATTTAAGGCTGGACTCCCCAGCAATCAATTGCAGATATCATAAAAATTAGAATTCAAAGATGAAGAAGAAATAATTCTCAAATTTGATTTATAATGACATCTTGATGCCATCACATAAAATGAAGTCACCCATGACATAAGAATCAAATTAATAAGAGGAAGATCCTATAGCACTACTGTAGCAATACTGTAGCACTAGTGTAGCACTAGTGTAGCACTTACACTATAGAAATTTTTTTGCTACAAATAGAGCCAACCTTTGCATTTGTAAGACATCTTATTCTTTCATTTTCAAGAGCTCTCTCTCAAGAATATTGGTTAGAGTTTGTTCCTTCCTTTGTACTTTCAAAGTTTAATTGATTATAATATCAATTTTCAATTTTCAAGGCTTTGCTTTATTTTACTTTTATTAGTACTTATATTTTATTATTTCCTCTTTGTCATTCATGGTTGCCACTGCCACCTTCTTCTAATTAATTAATTAGATTGCATTTTATGATCAGCTCTGCTACCTAATTTATTATATTGCATTTATATTTTGATTATCAATTGCATTTAATATTACCCCTTTTGCTTTCTATCCTTCTTCCACGTACTCTATCTCTATTATTTTAGGTGGTTCGCTTCTGGGAACTTGGTATTAGGAAGGCCAAATCAACTTCCAAAAAGAAGAAGTTGCACTCCAAAGGATCCAACAACCATTACAAGAACCTTCCCTTCAAGCCAAGGTCAAAGCCCTTTAGGTCAAAATACAACAAGAACTTTGTGCAGATTTTCCAACCGCCTTTAGGAATAGGAAAAAACATATAGTTAGACATCCTTATGAGCTTGACTTTGATGAGAAAAACATTCCTACAAAAGCTTGCCCCATCCAAATGAACTATGAGCTCACAATGTATTGCCAGGATGAAATCAATGACGTTCTCAAAAAATAAATTATCTCTCCAAGCAAATCCCCTTGGAGTTGTGCCACCTTCTATGTCAACAAAAATTCTGAGATTGAACGAGGAGTCTCTTGATTAGTCATCAATTACAAACCTTTGAATTCTGCTCTTCTAGGGATTTGGTATCCTATTCCTAACAAAAATGATATCCTCCCATGCTTCTATGTTGCTACAATCTTCTCAAAGTATGACCTAAAATCTTGACTCCAGGGATCGTTACAAAACTACTTTTATTGTACCTTTTGGGCAGTTGAAATGACCCCAAGATGTGCCCGAAAATGTGCCTCAAAATGTCTTAAATTTTAAATTTCATATATTTTAAAATTCATGAGCGATATTGAAAATTCAACTTCATATTCTTGTTCAGGGGCTCAAAATTAAGGGGAGAAGGGTCTAACCTCGATTTAAGAGCAAACGATTAGCAATTTAATTTTTCATAATTTTTCTTATCCAAAATTGATTTGAGATAGTTCCATGATGCGTAACTATGTCGGACATGTATTAATTTTATCTCCACGATGAGTCTGCATCATGGACCAGACACGAACCTATGTATTTTGTTGCTAGTTATTTTTATGTCGGTCCAAGACTTTTGGGTCTTGGGCCTAAGTGTTTCCAAATGTGTTCTGCATCCTCTCCATGACGCGGAGAGGTGTATTTTTCTGTCCAGTGACTTTTTGTGCGGTCCAAGGCTTTTAAGTCTTGGGCCTAAAAGTTCCCAAATGTGTTTCTACCTATACTTAGCCATATTTCACCCTCATATCATCCTAAACATTCCCCAATACTCACTCCAACACTTAGCTATGTTTTTCACCCCTAAATTCAAGTCTCAAAACCCTTATTCGAAACTAAGGATTTCCTTCAAGCTTCAACCCTCCATTTTCAATCTTCATCAAGAGCTTCATCAAAGCTAAGGTTTGTGGGTTTCAAAAATTGGATCCTTCCACTCATTGTTCCCTAATCTTATTTTTACTTAATTTGAATAATTTAAAGTTCATTTTACAAATAGGTTTACTAGTATGAACATGTTTGTGAACTATGTTAAAGTTATGTAAAGTTGTGACGGTGTTGCTATATTTTGAGTGATAAATCTCGATATCAAAAATCTGACTTCATATTCTTGATTAGGGGGTCATTTTGAGTGGGAAATGGGTCTAACACTAATTTTAAAGCAATCGAATCACAATTCAAAATTTTTAAAATTTCAATTTCCAAAATCGGTCCACGAAAATGCCACGATGCATAGCTGTTGTGGACATTTGTAAACTTTGTCTCTGCGATAGGTCCGTGATGCAGACCTATGTATATTATGCCCAGTTATTTTTCTTGTGGTCCAAGACTTTTGAGTCTTGGGCCTAAGTGTTCCCTACGTGAATATACCTATACTTAGCCATTTTCAACCTCATATCATTCTAAACATTCCCCAACACTCATTCAAATACTTAGCCAAATATTTCACTCCTAAACTCAATTCTCAAACCTTCTTTCTGATCTTAATGATTTCACTCAAGCTTCAAGTCTCCATATTCAATCTTCATCAAGTTCATCTCCAAAGCTAAGGTATGTGGGTTTCTTTCATAGGTCCCTTTCACCCATGATACCCAAGTCTCTTTTTACCCTAGTTTACATGATTTAAAGATGGTTTACTCATGGGTCTTATTATAAAAATCACTGCACACTATGTTGGGGTTTATGAAATTATAACTGTTTTGCTATGTTTTGAGCTATGAAACCAAGGTCTAGTGTAAGATTTAATGAAGGATTTTGATTGAATGTTTTACATTGAATTTCCTAGTATGATTTCACTCTTGAATTGGTTAGTTTGACACTAGCACTATACACCCTCTAAGTGTTTGATAAAATATCCGATTATGGTTTCTTGAAGAATTGAAGGTCTAATGCATGTCTTATGAGTTGATTAACTATATGATCATGAAATGATGATGGAATGAATATATGTATATGGTATTCCCTATATGGTGTTGGAATGTGACCATGCCTTACTTGGGGGTTGCGCACCGGGTAACTTGTCAAGGGGTTCGTACCTGCCTATCGAAGAGTTTATACTTCGGGACCACGGGTGGTAGGGTGCGATGATCCACCAACCTATTGATGGGGTTTGTACCTCTATCACCAAGGGTGGTAGCATTTGACGATCAACCAATAGTTGTGGTCTCTTCTTACACATACATTATGTTCCATATAAACATATGTTACTTCTAGTATCATTCATGCATGTCATATTATTAGTATGTTATTCATTGCTTATGATTATGCATTTTACCTGTGTTGCCTATCTCTTATTGCATTGCATCCTGCAAACTTAGTACATTAAAACATACTAACGCATACTCTATGCCTACATAATGTCACCATATAGGAACCGAAGCACCGCTTGATCATCCTCCTCCTCCATGTGGCTAGTTTAATTGTCCTACAAACTTGTTAGTGAATCCTCCACTTCAGGAACATTGCTTATGAACTCTTGCTATGTATTAGGACTACCCTTCTTTTGTTATGTATTGACTATAGGGTGATCCCGATTGCTTGCTTTAGCCCTCAATTTTATCTATGTAGTAGAGGTGTTGTTTGACATGTTATGAGTCTTTGACTCTTTCTTATTTCTTGATGTTATGATATGAAGGTTTCTCCTTAGTCCCAATTCCTTTGTTTATGCTTATTTCTCATCATCATTTTATTTGCTTTCGCGACCAAGAATGTGTAATAATATGCTCTGAGGCTTGTTTGGGGTTCCTTCAGGTTCCCCATTCGCCGATCATGTCTAGGCCCTAGGCTTGGGTCGTTACAAAGGTGGTATCAGAGCACTAGGTTGTTAGATCCTCTAAGTGTAACACACCACATTGAATAGATTCTTATTCATCATTGTGGTGTGCACCACAACTATGAAAAAGAGGCTATGATATGTTTTAGGAAATGTTTTGCTTCATAGTGTTCTAAGTCGTGCTATAGAGTGGAAGTAAGCTTTCCCCTCTAACGATTATTCTTTGCTATGCTAGATCATGCATAATATGAGGGTAAGATGAGCCCGCATGCCCGAGGAGTAAGCGACCAATGGAGAGCATAGGGATGTTCTTACCTTGTTTGCACAAGTTATGGCTAATCAAGCCAACCAAGAGGCCCAAGCCCCTCATGCTCCTACATCGACCTCTCGGGTAAGAGACTTCATGAGAATAAATCCCCCAGAATTCCATAGGTAAAAGGTGTGTAAGATCTCCAAGAATTTGTTGATGAGATTTATAAGATTTTATCTATTATGGGTGTGAGGCCGAAGGATAAGGCAAAGTCAGCAGCTGACCAACTCAAAGGGGTAGCACAAATATGGTACAACTAATGGAAGGAGGAAAAGGAAGTCAACTATGTGGTGCTTTGGGAGGAGTTCAAGGTGGCCTTCCTTAATCAATTCTTACCCCTTGAACTTAGGGATGCTAAGTTGGTGGAATTTATGAATTTGAGACAAGGATCTATGAGTGTGGGGGAGTATGCCATCAATTTTACCCAACTCTTTAAGTATGATCCGCATTTAGTGGCTGACTTAAGATCTAGGATGAACAAATTTGTGATGGGTGTTTCTGATTGATTTAGTGAAGAATGTAGGTCTGCCATGTTGATTAATGGCATGGGCTTGTCACATTTGATGACCTATACCAAATAAATGGAAGAGGAGCAATTGAGGAAGAGGAGGGGTCATGAGGCTAAGAGAGCCTATTTCGAGGGTAAGTTCCAAGAGAGTGGCCCGATCCACCAAGGCCAAGGGTCCTCTCATGCTTCTAATAGGGGATTTGCCAATGACTTTGCAAGGACCCAAGGTATTTATGTTATGGTTCCTAATGAGGTGTGTCCTATGTGTGGTAAGGGTCACAAGGGCCCATGCTTGAGAGAAACTAATGCATGCTTTGATTGTGGGGAAAAAGGGTCACAAAAAGGTAGATTGCCCTCGAAATTGCAACAAAGGTAAGGTGGTTCATCCAAAAGGTGTAATGCAGTTCCTTTAGAGAGAGTGGCTGACAAGATAGTGCCCCAAGGCATAATCGGTTTTATGTTTTGCATAGGAGGCAAGGGGTGGATGAGGTTCCCAATGTCGTTACTGATATGTTGCAAATCTTTGACTTTGATATGTATGCATTAATTTATCTGGGTGCCACTCTTTCTTTTGTTATCCCTTTTGTTGACAAAAAGTTCCATGTTGACCTCGAGTTATTAGATGAGTCATATAAAGTGTCTAGTCCTACTGGTGGATTTATTGTTGCTAGAAAAGTTTATAGTAGTTGTCCTATTTGTATCTTGCATAAAATATTGCCTTGTGATCTTGTTGAGTTAGACATAGTTGATTTTGATATTATTCTTGTGATGGATTGGTTGCATGAGTATGCTTCTATCGATTGTAGAACCCATAGAGTCAAATTCTAATTCCCAAATGAACTCATTCTTGAGTGGGAAAGTCAAGATGTTGTGGTCAAGGGTAGACAAGGAGCAATTGAGGGACTTATTGGAGAAGGGGTTCATTAGGCCTAGCCAATTACTCTGGGGGTGCACCGATGTTGTTTTTGAAAAAGAAGGATGGGTCCCTTTAGATGTGTATTGACTACCCACAACTCAATAGGGTCATCATAAACAATAGATATTAAGATGGATCAAAAAAAGACCGATGTGATTAGAAATTGGCCTAGACCATTGACCCCGTCGGACATTAGGAGTTTCTTGGGCTAAGCAGGCTAATATCAGAGGTTTGTGAATGGGTTCTCTTCTACTGCGTCCCCTATGACAAAATTGACTCAAAAGAAGGCTAAGTTTGTGTAGTCCAATTAATATGAGAGGAGCTTGCAAACATTGAAATATAAGCTTGTGTCCGCTCCTATATTATCACTACCGGAAGGGCTTGAGGGATTTTTTGTGTATTGTGATGCTTCCCGGGTTGGTTTGGGTTCTGTGCTAATGCAAAATGGTAAGGTGATAGCCTATCTTCTAGGCAACTAAAGATGCATGAAAAGAACTACATACTCATGATCTTGAATTGGCCATCATAGTATTTGCTTTGAAAATTTGGCGACATTATTTGTATGGGGTGCATATTGATATGTTCACCGATCATAAAAGCCTCCAATATGTCTTCACTCAAAATGATCTCAACTTGAGGCAAAGACGGTGGCTAGAACTTTTTAAAAATTATGATATGACTGTGCATTACCATCTAGGTAAGGCAAATATGGTGGCGGATGCCTTGAGTAGGGTGTCCATGGGTAGCCTAGCTCATGTGGATGGCGGTGAGAAGGAGATGCCTAGGGAAGTGAATCAATTGGCTAGATTAAGGGTTAGATTGGAGGAGGTTAGTAGTGGTGATGTTGTTGTTGTGGATTATTCTAGGTCTTCTTTGGTTGATGATGTGATAGCAAAGCACAATCTTGATTCCCCCTTGTTAGAATTGAAGGCCTTGGTAAAAGAGGGAAAGGTAGAGGTTTTCTCCCAAAGGGGAGATGGTGCCCTTAGGTACCAAGATAGGTTATGTGTACCATGTGTTGATGGTTTGATAGAAAAGATCCTTGATGAGGCCCATAACTCTTCATATTCTATCCACCCCGGTTCCACCAAAATGTTTAGAGACTTGAGAGATATGTATTGGTGGGGAGGCACAAAGAGGGACATTGCTAAATTCATTTTCGATGGTCATAGTTATCAAAAAGTCAAAGCCAAACATTAAAGGTCGGGTGCCCTAACCCAAGACATTGATATTACTACTTGGAAGTGGGAGGTGATTAATATGGATTTTGTGGTTGGGTTTCCCAAGACTAGAAAGGGTTTTTGATTCCTTTTGGATTGTAGTTGATAGGATGACAAAATCGGTTCACTTTCTACTAGTTAAGACCACATGTGGGGATGAAGATTATGCAAAGTTGTACATCAATGACTTGGGGAGATTGTAGGGGGTTCCTTTGTCCATCATATCGGATCGTGGAGTTCAATTTACTTCACACTTTTGGAGGTCCTTTCAAAGTGGTCTTGGTATAATAGTTAAGCTTCGTACGACCTTTCACCCTCAAATAGATGGCCAAGCCATAAGGACCATCCAAATCCTTGAGGATATGCTTAGAGCATGTGTATTGGAGCTTAAAGGTAGTTGGGATGAGCATCTTCTGTTGATTGAGTTAGCCTACAATAATACCTATCATTCTAGCATCGGTATGGCTCCTTTTGAGGCTCTCTATGGTACACATTGTAGATCACCCATGGGGTGGTTTGAAGTTGGTAAGGTGGCATTGTTAGGACCATATCCATCATCCTTGTTGGGGGTTTGTACCCATCAACCTATCGGGGGGTTTGTACTCTGGTAACATGGGTGGTAGGGTGCGACGATCCCCGAACCTATCGAGGGGTTTGTACTTGATGATATTCATGATCCAATAAAAAGAGCTCACTATCAGAAATTAACCTAACCGAAGATTAGAGTCGAATCCATAGGGAATACAGGGCTTGATTGCAAGAACTTACTATAAATCATTTCGAGTATTGATGACTAAAATTTCTTGGTGGGGGGGCTGTGATAAAAAAACAAAAGTAAAAATGAACATTATGTTGTTATGCGGAGGAACACTCAAATTTAGGGATAACTCCGGAATTGTGTTCCCCATGGTTCGTTGACTCGATCACCCTAGACAATATGACTATAATTTGGAATCCGCATGCAGGACGGTAACTTAGGTTCTTCCAGCCCGCTTGTGAAGGTGAAGGTCGAATTTTAGCATTACGCGTGGTCGGCAACCATGGTGTGCCAACTAACTGTTACCCATTATCCCAGTCAACCTCCACTTGGTCAGGTTTGGTTGATTAGAAGAGAACACATCAATTGAATCTTGTCATTTACTTCCTTTTTTCCTATTCATCACTGTCTTTGTCAGGATCATCATAGTAGGTGGGGTTTGGTGTTAGCACCACCAAACAACAATCAAAATGAAGGGAAATAAATAATACATGCAAAACCCCAATCATAGAAATGCAATTAATTTAGGTTATCTCAAGTCAACTACCCATGGTTCCCACAACCCTAAGTTGTGGGTGCTTTAGCTACTCATGGCTAAAATGCAATTAATTTAGGTTATCTCAAGCCAACTACCCATGGTTCCCACAACCCCAAGTTGTGGGTGCTTAGCTACTCATGGCTAAGGCACAACCAACAAGATTGCAAATACAAAACATAGTTGAGGATTTTACCCAAAGCAATAAAGATAGATAACACCACAAGTTTCAAACCACAATCTTGATAAATAGAGAATGAATACAATTTAAGATTTGCTCTCCCCAAAAGTGGATTTTCCAATAGTAAATGAGAATCGATACTAAAACCCTAAAATAGTCTAGACAGAATATTCAATGTCTCAAGTTTGGAAATCTCTCTTAAGTCTGGAATCTCCCCTCAAAATAAACCCTAAAATAAAGTATTTATAGTATTTACAAACTTAACCCTAAAAATTACTCAGATGTTACGACCCAATCCTAGGGTCTAGACGTGACTGGCGAATAGGAAATTCGAAGGAACCCCAAACAAGACTCATAGCATATCATTACACATCCTTGGTCGCGGAAGTAATATAAAACAACATAAGAAACATGAATAAGGGGTGGGACTAAGGGATAGAGAGAGAGAGAGACACAGAGAGAGAGACACACAGAGAGAGAGTTTAATACTTAAATAACTTAGATGAGTCAAAGCTCAAACATAATACATAACTTGTCCAACAACACCTCTAAACATAGATACTTAGTGAGAGCCAAGACAAAGCGACTGGGCTCACCCTCATGGTCATAAGTATACAATAAACGAAAGAGATTCTTAATACATAACATAAGAGTACAGTCACTATCCTCGAAATAGAGGATTCACCAAGGCTGACTTGAAAAATCTATCTAGCCACGAGTAGAATCAATAAGAGCTCTGGTTCCTATGTGGTAATATCATGTAGGCATAGAGTATGCATTAGTACGTTGAGTGTAACATGTATGTGGGCTACAATGCAACAAAAGATAGGCAATGTAATCAAAATGCATAATTATAACAAGAGGATAGGTATGACATCAATATGGCATGCATGCTTAATGCTTAAGGTAAAACATGCTAGTAAATCATGATCAAAAAATATAAACTGAATTTGAAAAATATGCTCAAGCCCCTTTATATCAACTTTCATAAAATGGGCCAAATGACCCCCCACTCACCTTATGCTATAATCATTTTGGAGAGTGTTATCAATACCCCTACCATACGACATAGTCTTTTTGGTAGGTAGTATAAGATGTCCCCTACTTTACGATATCATCTTTTGGGTAGGGACCGTGATTCATTCTATCTTACGGCATGGCTTTTTCAATAGAATGTTAACACCTTACGATATGATCTTTTTGGTAGAAGCCTTTAGTTATTCTTCCTTATGGCATGGCCTTTTTAGTGGGATGTCCATACCTTACAATATAATCTTTTAGGTAGGCACAATTAGCTACTCTACCTTACGGCATGGCCTTTTCAATAGGGTATCCATACCTTATGATATGATCTTTTCGGTAGGAATCATTAAACACTGTAGCTTACAGCATGGCCTTTTCTATAGGAATCATAGAACTAGCTCATCAAACCATTACATTCAAATCATCAAGAAAGAACTCCTCATTTTCCAAGAACACAATGAACATAAGAACCCAACAATAACATGCAACACCATAGGTACTTCTTTATGAAAACAACTCATATAGACATCGCTATCATCACCACAAAATCATCATATACCTACACTTCCTCTCCTCATTATACATCATATGCCTACAATCATCTCATCATCATTCCATCATCATATAATCATCATAACACCATTCAACTCATAAGACATGCATTGGACCTTCAATTTCTCAAAAAACCCTAGCCAGACATTTAATCAAACATTTCGCGAGTGTGTAATGGGGGTAAAAGACCATGCAATTTAGAGATGAAAACATGCAAGAAAATCTATAGTAAAATCACCAATTAACACCTTGCAACACTCCCAAGATATTCACATCAAAACCCCTCATCAAATCTAACATTAGAACCAAGATTTAGAGATTAAAACATGCTAAAACAACCATACTTTCATGAATATAAATCACTGTGTTGTAAAGTTCTCAATATACAAGACCCATGTCTAAAATCAACTTTAAATCATGCAATATTAGTAAAAATGAGGCTTAGGCACCATAGCTGAAAGGACCCAATGGTTCAACACCACATACCTTAGCTTTTGAGAAGTTCTTGAAGAAGACTTTAATCGAGAGTTGGAGCTCGAGTGAGATCCTTGAAGAAATCCTTAAGATTGGTCTTGACTTTAGGATTTGAACGTAAGGTCAAATATGAGTCTAAGTGTTTGAGAGAATATTGGAGAGTGTTAAGAATGATATGAGGGTGAAACAAGGCTAAGTATATATATTTTCAAGTGTGGGAACCCTTAGGCCCAAGACCTATAGTCTTGGACCGAAATCTCAAAAAATAGGACCCAAATAACACTAGTTCACGTCACAGAGGCGACCGGATTACTCACTCGAAACTGAAATTTTTGTACAAATGAGTTTTACGAAAATGGGCATAAATCCTTCGTACAAACTCGGAATGAGGTGAAATGAAGTGAATTGGAAAGCTAAATCAAAGGTATTTCAGAGGATAGTCGTGGACTACCCAATTCTTTGTGTACTAAGAGATATCACCCTTCAAAGTTGACCATCCTAAATAGCGTATTTTGAGATTTTTGGATTTTGATAAGGTTGGTCTAAAATTTGGGTTAGACCCATTTCCCACTCAATTGGACCCCTTACATAAGAATATGAAGTTGAATTTTTGAAATAACAAATATATTTTTAGATATATGAAAAACAAGATTTCAGGCACTTCCGAGACATATTTTCGGGCATTTTTTTTGGATCGTTTCATCAGAAAAGACAGCTAGCTTTAGGTACGTCTTATAGGTACAACTCATAGGGTAACTTACGAGTCATCATTCGGGTCTTATATCGAGCCCTTTGCATTTTGGACTTGATTATTATGACCTATTGGTATGAGTCGTTGCTTGGGCTACAACTTGTATGCTCCTCCCATAGTCTAGGCCTTCAATTTTTGATCCAAAATTTTGGCTCTCTGTTTCTTGCTATATGTCCACCTATACGAGTCATAGTGAGACCTACGACTCGTAAAGTGGCCTCGTAGGGCTAACCTCCACTGAGCAGATTTCTAATTTTTGCTCTATGTTACTTGCTACGAGATCACCCTACGACTAGTAGCTTGGGGTATGACTTGTAGGAAGGCTCATATGTCCTGCACTTCAGTAAAATTTGTCATTTTCTCACAAAATTGTGCCACCCTAACTTTTTTGCAATACCAACACAAAAACACATAAAAACTATAAAAAGTCAGATTAAGAACTCACAAAATCCCTTGTTTTAGGCATCAAATGCACTGCATTTTGATATCATATCAACACCCTTAACTTAGGAATGTTACTTGTCCTCAAGCGATGACTCAATCTAACCAGACAATGAGATGTGTTGTATTTTGATAGTACATCAACACCCTCAACTTAGAACTGTTGCTTGTCCTCAAGTGACGACTCAATCTAAGAAGACAATGAGAAACACATAGTAGTTATACAAATGGCATATACATCATTTACTCTAATTCAGGTACCCAACTTTCATTTTCAAAACCAGATTACAAAGCTACTAAGCAAAACAAAAACACAAGGCTGTATCTGGAAACCCAACTATAATAAGCAAAGGAGCATCAACCATCTGTATTCACTTGGTCAGTCATATGCTAATAAATCAGTGCAAATGCCCTCACAGAAAAGAAGTCCCTCTTACTCACTCAAAAGGAATTTTGAATTCAGGGACTAAGCAAGCATTCTCAATCTCACAAATGAAATTCATGAAAAATGACTAACACCATAGGCTTGCCTCTATACTCAACTTCCTAATTAGTGACAAAATGGATTTGGATCACGTTATGACTTAATGGCTTGTAGCCTAGGCTCATGAGGCTTTGGTACGGCATTTTAGGCATGTAGTGACTCAAAGTTATCCTTGAACCATGTTTACCCACACTTTTAACTTCATAACCTAATCATTTTCACTAAATCCACACTTATTCTCCTACTTCAAGCTTTCCCCGGGTGCTTTCTTTCTCTTTTTCAGCTGTGCCTTTTTTTAAACTCATTTTTGCAATTCTCTTCAATCCAAAAAGCTTTTCTTTTCTTTTTCCTCACCCAGCTCATGGTTTTTCATTTCTTTCATTATTTCCCAACTAACCACCTCATTTTCATTACTTACACAATAAAGGCCACCCTCAACTTAGGCTTTTAGCCTGATATGATGTACACAATATCTATCCCCCAAAACCAGGGCCATCATTTGTAGCCACCCTCAACTTACGTTTTCTACCTCAATCAAGGTTCACATGTTCAAGGATAGATCAGGGCCAATATCAAGGTATTTCATAAAACAAGGGTAAGCTAACTAGGTGTCAAGAAAGAATGAGTGCATGAGAGGCTCAAACATTTGGAACAAAGGGATTACTAATACATTTAGTAGGTCATTTAGGCAAAAGTGGGCTCACTAGAAGAACAAAGGCCTACAATCTCTTCAAAATGAACCACATCACCCAACCAATCTTAGAGCAATAAGGAA
>DF358426.1:88300-98838 GCA_000787875.1 Solanum virginianum
GATCGCATTACATTGTCGGAGCTCTTGTGAAAGCTCTTGGCTCAAAGTACATTTCTTTGTCGCCAAATCCTCTATATACTTGGCATACTCGGGCATCTTCTCCAAAGTCTCTAAAAGGGAAATATTAATGGACAATTGTTTTAACATTGAAAGAAAATGCTTGAATTTGCCATCTTTCTCTTTCTTTTTAAGTCTTTGAGGGAACGGAGGAGGTGGTTTTGGGATCACCTTGACTTTTTCTTGCTCTCCCAACTATTGGCTCTCTACTCCATTACTCTTTGGACATTCTTCCTCAATCCTCACCTTGCTGTCAATGACCCTCTCATAAGCTTCATCCTCAACCATTAGCATAGGGGGATCAATAGTGTTTTTACCACTCTGAGTCATGACTACCATACAATGCCCTTCGTTTTTAGGATTTTGAACTATATTACTTGGTAAGGTGCCCTTTTGGTGCTGGTTCAATTGTGAAGAATTTTCCCAAACTGTTGTTCCAACTACTTAATTTCCATAGAGTGAGATTTTATGTTCTAGGTCTCCTCTTGATGAAATATCCATTTTCATCTCTTCATGGTCTCCTCTTGGTGATCGACTATCTTTAAAAATTTATCAAACATCTCTTCGATCCTAGAGTTACTTGACTTGGCATCACGGTTGTGAGGTGGTAGATAAGGACCACTCCTATAGCCATCTCTTCTTCCCCATTAGACATCCTGCACTTTCTCCCTTTCATACTAAAGTTTTGGGTGCTTAGCTACTCATGGCTAAGGCAAAACTAACAAGAATGCAAATACAAAACATAGTTGAGAATTTTACCCAAAGCAATGAAGACAGATGCACTATCACGGTTATAGTTCTGACCTTGATTCGTAAAACATTGCCTCCAATTTTTCGAGTTGGACCCTTAGGGGTTGTTTCGGAAACATGATGCATGGTTGGTCATGAAGCAAGCATCCTCATCAAAGAATGGATATTCATATATGGGCATTTTTGGAGGTTGGTGGGTCACTGCCTAAAAGCTTTCTTGGTTTTGCTTTAAGAACAAGTCCATGCTTGTGCGATGTTGAGCAAGTTTCTCTATAATTTCTTCATTCACATTTGTTTGATCATTGTTGGTGTTGACTGCAAGTGGGTTTTCTAATAAACTCGTGCAAAGTTGAGCAAGTTGCTCCATGATCTCCTTATTGACCTTTCCTTGCTCATTGTTGGTGTTGACTGCACAAGAAGTCTTCATTGCACCTCGCTCTCTTTGACCCTATGCTCTATTGATTTTAACCACTTGCTCCATCCTAGTGGCTACCAATGCAAATGGTTGGTCAAGAAACATGCCTCCCATGATTGTGTTGGCACAAGCTTGACTATTATCATCAAGCACTCGATAAAAAATCTCAACTAAGGCATCATCAAAAATCTTATGATCGGGGACCATCCTTAAGCATTTGGTGAATGTTTCCCATGTAGCATTGATAGAGTCGCCCAACAATTGCTCAAACTTTTTTATTTGATCTTTGAGCTTCAGCTTATTTGATCTTGGGAAATATCTTTCTAGAAACACTCTTTAAAGCTCTGCCGAACTTGTTATTGTACCCGGAGGATGCTTAGATAACCACACGACTAAATTACCAGTGAGTGACAAGGGAAATACCTGCAAACCAATGACATCAAGAGAAAGATTTTGTGTCCACATTATGGAGATGACGATGGGGATCCTCTAAAGGTAGCCCTATGAAAAACCTATGATTTTAGAGCATTTGAAGTAACCCACTTGACAATGAGAACTTAGCGTCTACTAGTAATAGAGGCAGCACTATAGCTCTATGAAGATCTTCTGAAGGTAGAACTGTGAATAACCCACGATTATGGAGCATTTGAAGTAACTCAATTGACACTGAGAACTTAGAATTTGTCGGTAGTGGAGGCAACACTATAGTACAAGTAACATCCATGGCCATAGGGTTCAAATGATATTGGTTCCAACCATAAGCGTTCTCATTAAATCCCTAGGTGGTGGCCTATCATCCCTCGGTGGTGGATTTTCTTCTCTTCCCACATCATCATTCATATTGATTAACCATAATCGTTCTCATTAAAATCCCTAAGTTGGGGCCTATCATCCCTCAGGGGTGGATTTTCTTCTCTTCCCATATCATCATTCCCATTCATTTTTTCCTCAATTGTGATATTCTTATTCACCTGAGCCATTCTTCTAAAGAGTCGATGGATCTCCAAATTGATTGGAGCTAAGGGATTGCCTTGGCTCCTTGTGTTGCGTATACAACCTACACCTTGCAAGTAAAATCAAACAACAAAAATAAAAATAAAAGTAGAGTACAAGAGATTCTAGAAATTAACACTTGAACTAACTAATAATGAAATCAAGTCAAAAACTAGTTATGTTCCCTGGAAATGGCACCATTATTTTTTGATGAAGTTCACACTCCAATAAGAAAGCGGTCGTTATTAGCAATTAACCTAACCAAAGGTTAGGGTCAAATCCATGGGGAATACAGGGCTTGACTATAAAAATTCACTATTAATCATTTCGTGTATTTATGACTATAATCTCTAAATGGGGGGTTTGTGATAAAAAATTAAAAGTAAAAATGAACGCTATCTATTATGCGGAGGAACACTCAAATTAGGGACAACTTGGGAATTGTGTTCCCCATGGTTCATTGAAGACAAGATGATTACAATTGGGAATCCACATACAGGACGGTAACTTAGGATCTAAGACCCTCTTGTGAAGGTAAAAGTCGAATTTCACCATTATGTGCCAACTAACCATTATGATTGTCCCAGTAAACCTGTCCTTGGTAAGGTTTAGCTGATTAGATGAGAACACATCAATCAAATCCTGTCATTTACTTCCCTTTTCCTATTCATCACTAACTTGGTCAGGATCGTGATAGTAGGCGGGGTTTGGTATTGGCTACCACCAAACAACAATCAAAATGAAGGAAATTTAAACAATACATGTTAAACCCCACTCATAGAAATGCAATTAATCTAGGTTATCTCAAGTCAACTACCCATGGTTCCCATATACTAAAGTTTTGGGTGCTTAGCTACTCATGGCTAAGGCAAAACTAACAAGAATGCAAATACAAAACATAGTTGAGAATTTTACCCAAAGCAATGAAGACAGATAACACCACAAGTTGCAAACCACAATCTTAATAAAAGGAAAATGAATACAATTTAAGATTTGCACTCACCAAAAGTGGGTTTTCTAATAGTAAATAAGAATCTACATTAAAACCATAAAATAGTCTAGAGAGAATATTCAATGTCTCATGTCTGGAAATCTCTCTCGAGTCTAGAATCTCTCTTCAAAATAAACCTTAATATAAAGTATTTATAGTATTTACAAACTTAACCCACAAAATTACATAGAAAAGATAGCTAGCAGTAGGTAAGTCTCACAGGTACGACTCATAGGGTAACCTATGAGTTATCATCGGGGTCTCATATCAGTCACTTTACAGTTTTGACTTGATTATTATGACCCACTGGTACAAGTCATTGCTTGGTTAGGACTTGTATTCTCCTCTCATAGTCTAGGCCTTCAGTTTTTTGTCCAAAATTTTGGCTCTCTATTTCTTTCTATTAGTCTGCCTATACAAGTCATAGTGAGACCTATGACTCATAAAGTGGCCTCGTAGGGCTGACCTCCACTTAGCAGATTTCTAATTTTTGCTCTCTGTTTCTTGCTAGGAGATCACCCTACGACTTGTAGCTTAGACTACTACTCGTAGGAAGGTTTGTATGTCCTGCACTTGAGCAAAATCTGCAATTTCCTCCCAAAATTATGCCGACCTAACTTTTCTGCAATACCAACACAAAAACACATAGAAACCATATAAAGTCACATTACTCACAAAATCCCTTGTTTTAGGCATCAAATGTGCTTTATTGTGATAATACATCAGTACTCTGGCACCATGGGTAGTAGGGTGAAATGATCCACCAACCAATTGACAGGGTTTGTACCTCATTCACCAAGCATGGTAGGGTGTAATGATCCACCAATTGTTAATGGTCTCTTCTTAAATATACATTATGTTCTACATAAGCATGTTTTACTTCAAGTATCATTTATGCATGTCATATTGTTAGTATGATATTCATTGCTTATGATTATGCATTTTGCCTATGTTGCCTATCTCATGTTGCATTGCATCCTAAATACCTAGTACGTTCAAACATACTAACGCACACTCTATGTCTACATGATGTCATCATGTAGGAACTGGAGTACCGCTTGATCATCCTCCTCCTCCACGTCGCTAGTTCGATTGTCCTACAAGCTTGTTGGTGATTCCTCCACTTTGGGAATATTACTTATGAACTCTTGCTATGTATTAAGACTACCATTCTTTTGGTTATGTATTGACTATAAGGGTGAGCCTAGTTGCTTGTCTTAGCCCCCGCTCTTATCTATGTAGTAGAAGTGTTGTTGGACATGTTATGTATCTATGTTATGACTCTTGGCTCTTTCTTATTTCTTGATGTTATGATATTAAGGTTTATCCTTAGTCTCAATTCCCTTGTTCATGCTTATTTCTCATTTTCATTTTAATTGCTTTCGTGACCAAGAATGTATAATGATATGCTAAGAGGCTTGTTTAGGGTTCCTTTGGGTTCCCTATTCGCCGGTCATGTCTAGGCCCTAGGCTTGGGTCATGAAAATTGACAAGTTTATGGTGATTTTGATGTTCATGTCAAGAATTTTTGAAAATCATGTTTGAAGTACATTTTATTGCATCAATCTTAGGCTAAACTCTTTTTGATTACTTTCCTTGTGTAAGTTTCTTTGACCTTCGAGGATGAATATTCCCAAGGGGGAGATATTGTGACACCTCATAACTTTATGCTCCTATGTACCCCTGTGTCAAGTCTTATTTGTGTAGCGGGAGTGCATTAGGGTTGTGGGAGACTTCTAGTAGTTAGATGAGTTAAAGAGTTCCCCTAGAGTTGAGTTTTGGGTATTTGTTCATGCAAGGGTCAACTTTAAATGAGTATAACCTTTAGGAAACTTGGAATGGAATGGCTCACGACCTCTCAAATGAAATCCCTTTTAGTTAGCTTTCTAACGCACTTGGTTTCACCTCATTCCAAGGTCGGATGAAGGAGTTATGACCATTTTCGTGATACCCTCCCTTGCAGTGATGTCACACGGGCACTTAGACGGAAGTGAGGCCTTGGATGGGGCGTGTGGGCTTCCTTGAGCTAAAAAAAACAATTTTTGTTCTAATCCATGGGGTACAGCCAGTGGTACGGGCCATATGGATTGCCACTGACAATGTGGCTGGTCGTGGAGTGTGTGCAAGTGAGGAAAAGTAGGCACGGGAGGAGTTTTAACTAAGTGTGGTGCAACTGGCACCTTTGACGAGCCATGGTAGGTCGGATGGGTAGTGGTGCTGGGGCATGGGGTGGCTTGGCAACATTTTTTTCTCTAAGTGTGTTTCAACAGACCACTACAAAGACGGTGTAGCACCATACGACCCGTGAAAGTTGCCCATCAAAGTGCGATGATGGTAATTTTTCTAAGTGTTCCCAACTTCCAATTTTTTGACCAAGTCTCATCTCACAGGCCGTAAAGTGCCACACACGACCCATGGAGTACCACACATGACCCGTGGAGTGCCACACGACCTGTGAGGCCTTCAGTCGGCATCAGTTTGACAATTTTTCCATCTGTTCATTAATGGCATTTTCGTGAATTTAATCTACTCTAATGACTTTTTTAGACTTCCAATGCTATCTTAACCTCCCCAAAAGAACTAAACCCTATTCCAAAGGAACAAATTCACTACTCTCATCTCAAACACACTTCCAACTTCTCTCAAGAGCCTCCATCAAGACCCCAATACAAATTCAAAGAAACTCAACAGCAAGCTTTGGATTCCAAGACCCACTTTAGAACTTCAAGTCTTTCACAACTGAATTTTGAGAAACTCAAAGTCTAAGGTAACTAGGTTTCATTCATAGGTACCTTTAACCCATGAAGCCCAATCTTCCATTTCAATGAAAATTACATGTTTCCAAGTTGTGTTGCTTATGGGTATTATTCATTAGAGATTATTATCACATACTATATTGGGATTTTATAAAAGTTTGGTTCAAATAAATGATTACTCACTTTTAAGTCTATATCATGAGATGATTTATCTATTATGATTATGTATGTTTTAAGCTATAGAACTAAGATCTCTCTTGATTTTGATGAGGGTTTTCAATGTATTTCACATTAGGGTTTACCAAGTATTAGTGTGTTGATTTACCTTAGAATTTATCACATGATTTCACTCTTGGATTGTATGATCTTACACTAGCATTGCACACTCACCAAATGTTTGATAAAATGTCCGGTTAATGTATCTTGAGTTATTGAAGGCCAAATACTTTGTATATGAGTTTACTGACTTTATAATGATGAAAGGATGGTATATATGTGTTGATTCCATGATATGTATCTATAGTATTATGAGTTGACCATTACTAATTGAGGGGTTGATACCTTAATCACTTCCGGCGAAGGGTTGTCATGTCCATCAACCAATTGAGGGGTTGATACCTCAAACGCCTCGGATGGGAGTGGTAAGCCATCAACCAATTGAGGGGTTGATACCTCAATAACTTCCAATGGAGGGTGGCCATTCCCATCAACCAAATTGAGGGGTTGATACCTCAATCACCTCCAAGGGATGGTCCACCTTAGATTCCAAGTACTCAGGTTACTTGGTCTATAATGATGGTCTCTTCCTACACATGAAATATGTTCTATATAAGCATGTTTTACTTCAAGCATCATTCATACATGTCATATTGTTATTATACAATACATTGATTATGACAATGCATTTTACCTATATTGCCTATCTATTGTTGCATTGCATCCTACATACTAAGCACATTCAAATGTACTAACGCATACCCTACGCCTACACGATGTTACCATGTAGGGACCGGAGCTCCAGGTGACCATCTTCCTCCTCCACATGGCTAAGTACTATCTCCCAAAGCAAGTTAGTGAGTCCTCAACTCCGACGACATGCTTCTTTGAAATTTATGCTCTGTATTGACTCTTATTTTGTTAGAAACTTATGACTATGAGGGTGAGCTCGGAGATTGTCTTGGCCCCTGCTCTTATCTATGTACTAGAGGTGTTATTGTAATATTATGATGTATTAATGCTTTACTTTGACTTTCTACGTATCTATGGTATCGACTATGTCTCTTAGTCCCGTTTTCCCTTTTACTATCTCTTGATGTTGTTCAATTGCTTCCGCGACCAAGGATGTGTAATGATATGTTAATAGGCTTGTTTGAGGTCCCCTCGGGTTTCTCATTCGTCGTGTCACGTCTAGGCCCTAGGTCCCGGTCGTGACATGACTATTCAACTCCAAATTATTGTTTTATGTATTCATAAACTATTAACATATCTCTATATTATAAGTACTTGAATTTATTTTTTCATCTTTGCCCATCCATAATAGATTAACTATTGCATCAAATTAATAATATTTATTTAATTTTGTTTATATGAATATTGTATTTATTTTAATGGCAAGTACTATATATATAATTTTTAGATTGACATGATACATACGTGCAAAACACATACACTAAATTAATTATAATGAATAATCTAATACCTTCTATTCTTATATAGTTTGAAATATTATCGTTGCTTTTCGACACAATATATGCATAATTGTTTATCAAAAAAGGTAAAGAAACTAACAATTTAAATTATTATGCTTATCCCTTCTCCCTCTTTTGATATTACACCTGAAGTAATAATTAAACTAATATATTTTGTTGATCACAATAATAACTTATTAAACTTTGGCAACATATCTTATTATTGCAATATAAATTAAGGCTTCCAAAGGAATCAAATAACATTATTTATTATATTTAAAACTGATTAAAATAAAATTTATACAATTACACTAGCAGAGAAAAAGGTTAAAAATGATTATGCCGAAAAAAATGCAATATACAAATGAATAGTGTTATCTGCTCTTTTAGTAAATATAATCTTAAAAAATATTAGTATTTCTTTGTAAAGTATCAAATGAATTAAGAGAACTTTGCCTCTCACCATATAATTTATAGAATATCAACACTACAAAATGACTTTTATGGTAATTTAAAACAAAAAATACTCAACTCTTACTCAACAATAATCTAAAAAAGATCATTTTATTGAAAACTAAAAAATATCTCAAAAAATAAAAATCGTCCAAACATTCTTATCATTATTATATATAACAAAATATAAACAAATTTTCACATTAGAAAATAATAAAACTATCTTCTAAAAAGACCTGCAAGCATAAATATTAAAAGAAAAAAAAACATAAAAATCCTCTAGAACTTGACAGCGAAACTTACTTTAGTACATAAAGTACAGGAGTGTTTATTTACACCCCCCTCCCAATTTTAAATAAAGTGATAATATAATCCCAACTTCATAAGTGGCAAGTCCGTTACACACGCGTCACGTTATTGTCACATTAGCACCATATCATTGTCACGTCTGAGCCATGTCAAGAATTATTTAAATTTTACAACTTTTTTTCTTTCCCTCACTCTTCTCCCAAAAAAATGTTGCATTTCACCTGTGTGAATACAAAAATCTCTCTATTTTTATTTTTCCATTTCTCCAAGTTTTGTACAATCTGTGTTCAAGAAGAAGAACTTCTCAACTTTAATCAATTTTGATTCTTTTGCTATGAAGTAACCCATCTTTGGTATTCATATGGAAGCACTACAAGAATGGAGGATTCACACACTCAAGAAGAATGCTAATCCAAAATTGCAAAGAGGAAATATGCATCAATTTATATTGGATTTGGATCCAAGCATACATTCACTCAATTTTCACTTCTTCTTTCTTGCTTTCTCGATCAACTATCTGATTTATTCAGAACAACGGTGAACCAAGACATGAAGAAGTGCAATGCAAAAGAACATCTTCTTTCTGGAGGCCTCGGATTTCTCTCCTCCCCTCAGCCATACATCCCTTTTTTGCTTTTGGCCCTTTTTGTTAGGCATTGAACCCCACGGAGCGGTGCTGAGTGGTGTCCTCCCCTCCCTAATACCTAGAACAAAGAGGAAGTGAAGTAATACTTGGCCAATTCCCCGATATTCATTGAAGACTTCGCACGTACCCCTGCTAATTCTTTTTCTAATACTAAGGCCGCATATCTGTACTCATTAGTAGGAAAAAGCCCTTCACTTCAAAACAATCAATCAGGACTGGTGCCATCCGCGATTCTTCTGACTATTGAAAGTGGAAGTTCAAGCTTTGAAGCTCATTTTCCAGCATTCCTTTCAATTCTTTCAACCGATTTGGCACCTTTTCAATATTTTACCTCAAAACTCTATTATTTCATTAAAAAAAATGGCATTAATTAACTTATGAAATCATAAAATATGCTAATATGATTATTATGTTTGAAGAAAACCTCAATTTTCGTAGAGTAAAGTTTAATAATTTTACCCAATTTCTATGAATGATTTTGTTTAGATAAAAAAGAAGAAAAAGAAGAAGAAGCAATAGATGAGACACAAGAAATGTGGATTAGATTTGGAGATTTGAAGAGGGAGAAAAGGATGTGGTGCGCAGTTGGAAAGAGGAGAAAAGGATGTGGTATTTGCAGATGGGAGTATTTGGAGGGGTAACGGGATGTGGGTTTGCAGGGGAAAGGGGATAGGGTATTTGGAGAAGATGAAGGAGGTGGGGGTAGTTTTTTTTTTTTTTTAATAGAAAAATTGTATAATATATACTCTTTTTGTCTCATTTTATGTGACACCATTTGACGAAAAGAGTATATATTAGTGGGACCAATTTTATTTTTAAAAAAATACGCGCTTTAAAAAAAATTTATGTCACGTCAGCTATAGGGGTGATATTAGTTATTTTTTTTGTTCCCTTTCTTTTACTTTTTGTCATATTTAATTTATTGTGCTTATGGATTTTTGAGACGAGGGTTCCCAGGAAATAGTCTCTCTACTTCTATGAGCTAGTGGTAAGGTCTGCATACATTCTACCCTCCTCAGACTGAACTTGTGCAATTCCATTGGGTATGTTGTTGTTGTTGGTAAATGAATACCCATGTAGTTTAGGTGCTAAAGTAAATTTCATTGTCAAATTTAAAAGGGTTTTTTTAATGTCTTTTTTCATATTAAAATAAAAAGTTATCTTAATGATTTAAGATAGAAAAGGGAAGTTAATGTGTAGTTAGAATTTTTTTTTTCCATCACTTTTTAATGTTCAGATTAATTTAAATAAAAGCTTTTGATTAATTTTTAATTGTGGGGGGTGTATGGATGAATATAAAAATAAAGAATATATCAGTGATGAAGCACTTTCTTTCCTGATAAATATTTGTACGTATTGAGATCTAAATGGCGTGTATAATCACGCAAAGAAATCTTGTAAAACTAATTATCACAATTTAAATAATTTAAAAAATCTAAAAATAAATAATTCCTAAATTTTAGCGGCATTATTATATATA
>DF358425.1:6208-30174 GCA_000787875.1 Solanum virginianum
AAAAACCCTTTTCACCACTTCACAACTCCACCCACGAATTTCTACTCGATTCCTTGGCAAACCAAAGCTTCTACAACTCTTGAGGGATCCCACATACCATGCTTGAAGCCTTAAGATTGAAGAAAGAATCAAAACAAGAATTTTTTGGTGACGGGTTACTGTAGCAAGCAATAACCCGAACTACTGTTCACCAAGCCTTCTAATTTTTCTAAGTGTGAGAAATGCCTTGTTCTTCCTTATACATATAGGCATATATATAAATATTCACTTGGTAATTTTTGCCACTTATATGCATATATAAATAATTGTCATATGGCCTCTTAATATCTTAAAATTAATTGTCAATCACTTTGAAAATGACACTAGCGACCTCAAATGTTAGCTATGGTATCATAACACAATTGTACGGGTTCTAACATTTGGCAACCCAACTACAAAGTCCATGTTGACCTCTTCCCATTTCCAAGTAGAAATGTCAATGTCTTGGGCTAGGCCACCTAGCTATTAGTGTTCAACTTTAACCTACTAGCAATTGACACATTCAGACACAAATTGAGTAATGTCTTTCTTCATTCCATTCCACCAGTAAATCTCCCTCAAGTCTCTATACATTTTAGTAGTGCCAAGAAAAATGAAATATGAAGAGTTATAGGCTTTTTGCATGATCAACTTCTTCAACTCGTCATCATTAGATATATAACCTCCCTTGATATCGGAGAGCACCATCTCGCTATTATGAGAAAAGCTCTACCTTTCCATCTTTCACCAAAGTTTTCAACTTAACCAAAGTGGGATCAAGATCTTGCTTGGCCTTAATCTCATTAATTAAAGAAGATGTTGCCCCATGAAGAACTGCCACGCCACCATTTTGCAAACTTACTCAATCTCACTCCCAACCTTTCCAACCTATGGACATCTCTAGCCAACTCATTTTTCTCATCATCTTCTATATGGGACATACTACCAATGGAAATTCTACTAAGGGCGTCAGCTACTATATTAGCTTTTCCTAGGAGGTACTTCACACTCATATCATAATCCCTGAGTAGCTATAACCACCTTTGTTGCCTCAACTTGAGATCCTTCTGAGTGAACACGTGTTGGAGACTGTTGTGGTTAGTGAAATTATCCACATAAACTCCATACAAGTATGTCACCAAATCTTTAAGGCAAGCACCACGATCGTAAGCCTAAGGTTATGAGTCAGGTAATTCTTCTCATGCACTTTCAACTGCCTTAAAGCATAGGCAATCACTTTACCATTTTACATTAGCACACAACCCAACCTAATCCTTGATGTATCACAATACACAACAAACCAATCATTCCCTTCTGACAATGTTAATATAGGGGCTGAAGTCAAGCAATCCTTCAATGTCTAAAAAATCTTATCGCATTTATCCGTACGTACAAACTTAGCCTTTTTCTGAGTTAGCTTGGTGAGTGGAGACAAAATTGTGGAAAAGTATTGCACAAACCTTCTATAGTAACCAGTTAGACCCAAGAAACTACTTATGTATGTAGGAGTCAATGGCCTTGGCTAATTTCTTACCGCCTCTGTCTTCTTAGGATCAACTTTGATGTCCTCTCTAGATACCCTATGCCCAAGGCAACCTCATCTAGCCAAAACTTGTACTGTCAAACTTTTCATAAAGCTTTTGTTTGCCTCAAGTTTGTAATACTACCCTCAAGTACTTCATGTGATTTTGTCACTACGGGAATAGATAAGAATATCATCAATAAACACCACGATATGTTTGCTTGAGCACTCTATTCATAAGGCCTATAAATATTGTCTATGCGTTAGTGAGGCCAAAGGACATCACCACAAATTCAGAATGACCATACCAAGTTCAAAAAGTCGTCTTAGGGATGTCACTTTCTCTCACCCTCAATTGGTGATAACCAGATCTCAAGTCAATCTTGGAGAAATGAATGGTCCCCTTGAAGTTGATCAAACAAATCATCTATTATCAGGAGAGGATACTTATTCTTGATGGTGAGTTTATTGAGCTTTCGATAATCAATGCACATATGGAGCAACCCAATTTTTATTCTTACAAATAACACTGGGGCACCCCATTGAGACTGACTAGGTCTAATGAAACCCTTCTTCAACCAATCTTTTAATTGCTCCTTCAACTCTTTCAACTCCTTGGGGGCCATACTATAAAGAGGGATTGAGATAGGCTGAGTATCAAGCAAAAGATCTATACCAAAGTATATCTTCCTTTTGGAAGGGACACCCGATAATTCATCTGGGAAAACATCAGGGAACTCAATTAAAATAGGGATGACTCAAGAGAAGGAACTTTGGAAGAGACATCTCTGACCCTCACCAAGTGGTAGATACACCCCTTGGAAATCATTTTATAGGCCTAAATAAAAGAAATGAATTGACCCATACATATAGAGTTGCTACCCTACCATACAAGAACTGGCTCATTAGGGAATTAGAATTTGACCCTACGGGTTATACAATCAATGGAGGCATAGGAAGCATGCAACAATCCATCCCCAAAATTATATCAAATTCTACCATAGAGAGCTCAACTAAATCACATGGGGTCACTTTATGCAGAATAGAAATGGGACAACCCCTTTGAGCTATGGTAGACTCACCCATGGGGTTACTCAACTCATAAGGCTTATGAAGGACTTCAGTACATCATGAAACTCATATGCAAAGAATGGGGTTACAAAAGTCAAATTTGCTCTCGGACCTAAAAGTGTATATGCATGAGAATCATAAACTCATAATATACCAGTGACCACATCTGGGGTTTTCTCAACCTTTTGACGACCGTGAAGGGCATAGAACCCATTGGCCCTAGGGGCACCTTGAGCTTGACCCCTTTAGCCCTGGGGTCTTGTGCCTCCACTTCCACAGTCCTTGGTATAGTTGTTGGGCTTTCCACAAGTAAAACAAGCATTGGACTCGGCTAAGCATTCCTCTTTATGGGGCTTTCCGCACTTGGGGCAATTAGGGTTTTGGGGTTTTGGGATCCTTGCTTCATGCCATTTTGGGATTTGTAGCCACCACTGCTTGGTAAGGGTATTTTTTATCATCCACACGAGCCTCCTTGGACTCCTTTACCCTTTTTCAAGGCTTCTCCTCTTCAATTTGTTCAGCATATGTCATTAGGCAGGAAATATCCATCTCCTTGACCAATATTGTTGTCTTGCATTCTTTGGACACCAAACTCATAGACACGTGAAATGAATTTGCTTTACGAGCCCTCGGATCCGCGACTATAAATGGAGCATACTTGGATAATTGGGTGAACGTAAGGGTATATTCTCTCACACTCATGCTTTCTTGTTTCATATTGATGAATTCTTCAATCTTCGCCTCCCTAAGCTCAATGGGGAAGAACCAGTCTAGGAAGGCACACTTGAATTTCTTCCAACCAATAGGACTCACTTCTTAACCTCTCACATCGGCCTACTGCTCGTTTTAAATCTTGGCGACTCCTTTAAGTTGGTAGGCCACCAACTCAGCTTTATCCTCCGACAGTATACCCATCACCGCCATAACCTGGTAGGCATCTTTAATAAACTCAACAGTGTCCTCATCCACCTTTGACCTATGGAATTCCAACGGGTTCATCTGAAAAAAGTCTCTGACTCTAGCATCTGGGGTAGGTAGTTGGAGAGGTACGTCTATCTCTTTGTTGACTTGGTTAGCCAATGCTTGGGCCAACACCTTGAAAGCGTCTTTGAACTCTGCATGAGACACTTTTTCATCCTATTGGAGTAGAAGGACTTATTGTTCTAGAGTGCCTCGTCGATTGTAGATCTTTAGGTTGATATGATCTAGGAAAAAACAAAAGCCCGTCGTTAGTTAGCGAAAAAACTTACCCAACTCTAAAGCATGATATTGAATAAGAAAGAAGCTCGAATATTTTTTATATTTTTACTCAATATTTCCTAAACCATCTTATAGCCTCTCATTTAAGATAGTGGCGTGCTTCACAATCTTGAACGAGACTCTATGCTATGGGGTTTGCATGGACATTCGAGGAATATTTTATAATCTCATGCTCTAATACCATGTTTGTAACGACTCAACCTAGGGACCTAGTTATCACACGATAAATGAGATACTCTAAGGTACCTCACCCAAGCTATCTAAGTATCTCAAGCATTCATAGGAATTAAATAAAAATATATTGAGGAAAAAAATCATAAGGGAAAAGGGGCTACGGAAAATCTTTTGCAATGAAGCAACATTAAAAGCAAACAACTTAGAAAGTATCACCAGTGCATAAGCATACCATTAATATATACAAACGAAACCGGTGAAGTCAGTTTCTATCAAATGAAAAGAGCATCCATATTATACAATATAGAATGTAAAAGACTCTGAAGGGCGATAGAAACATTGTCTGAAAATAAAATACATCAAGCATGGAAAATAGGTGGAGTCCCAAACTAAGGGCTCACCACAATAAATAGCTAGTCTTGAATGCCAACTACTAGCCACGAGCTAGTGGAGGAGTACCTATCCTTACATGGTTAAATCATGTAGGCAAATATGCGTTAGTACATTTGAATGTACTAAGTATGTGAGATGCATTGCACGGATGAAACTGTAATGGCATCATAGTTAAACATAATTTATAGATATACATAAGATTAAAAAGTGATGAAATAAGCTTAAACATGTACAAGGAATATGACTCAGCTCAATATGAGAAAATGCATATTAAACACATGAATTAAAGACATATCATAGGATCATGTAAACATATGGGAATGAAGCATAACTGACAGTTAGGCCACATGAGCTACTATATGGTATCCGATGAACTCCTTCCATTGAGAAATAGCCAATGCACTATTTCCATTGGGAAAAAAGGAATTTACTTGCCAAGGTAGATATCCAAAATTTTGTAACTTTACAATGACATCTTTCATAACTTTTAGGCCTATGTGGATCCATTAGCCAAGTCTATAAAGCTCTTATCATAGCAGGCTATTTGAGATATTGAGATTTAGCTTCAAGGGATCTTGGTTCAACTAACAGGATGAGTACCAACCTCTAGTCCTCTCGGTGTTAAGTCATCCCACAAAAAGTTTTAAAAAAAATACTCTTAGAATTCTAAGTAGCAATTATAGGAGTATCTCGAACTTAAGAATCTTTATTAAATATCTCTTAGAGCAATAATCATTTTCCATATATCTTTGGTAAACTTTATCTTTAAAGCTCTTCATTATGCCCTAATCATAGTCATAATTCATGAAAAACCTTTATTAAAAAATAACGTGGGCTTAATTGATGCATGGGACAACCATAAATCACATAAGTCTTAAGAAATTTCTTTAAAAAGGAATATTAAAGTCACCCAACCTTAATCATATCAAAACCCCTCATAGAATCAACATCATTCTTCAAAGATATACATATTATTACTTAGCAAAGTAGTCATTAAACTTTATGAATATCATGTAGTAACTTAAGAATCATGAATTCATCATAAGCATTCATTAGAATTGAGAAACTTAAAGAAAAGGTAAAATCCATAGTAGGAAACTCTATGGATGAAAGAATACCCATAAATCAACTCACATACCTAGGGAACTAGGGAGAAATAGAACTGACGCCTTTGGGAAGAGACTTGGAAACCCTAGCTTGTTCTTGGGAGTTCTTGAGGACCTCTTTTTTCTTTGAAGAATTTAGGAGTATAGAATGAAGGTAATTAGGGCTTGTAGGCTAATATAGGTTCCTTTCTCATCCCTAAAATGATATGGTTTTGAATTAAAATTGATGGAAATAACTTAATTAGCCCTTATGAAAAACTGTCAGAAGCCATTTACGAGACCCAGACAATGGGCTATAAACTGACTTACAGGCCATAAGTCTTTTAGTCTGATGACTCATTTGAGAATCCTAAAATCTGACTTTTGCTGAATTGAAGAACACGACAAATAGGACGAGCCACAGAATTACTTCTGAGCCCTAGTTTGACTCATAGAGTCCTTCCATAGTTGGTCAAAGTTTGCCTCATTTCCAACCTCATTCCATGAAACCTTACACAGGTCATATCCTATTCTACAGGCCATTTGATAACTCATAAATCACCTTCCTGAAAACTCTAAATTTTCTTCATGTTTGAGGTCCCACTCACGAACTTGTCTACAAGCTGTAATGTCATCTACAGGCCATAACCTAGTTTGTGGGTTACCCCACACTTGAAACCATTTCTCTTTCCTAAAGTTCTAGTTTAAGGACTTTCCTTACGAGCCGCAAAAAAATTTAGAGGCCGTAAATAGTCTCGTGAACCAAGTTCCCAATTATTTTTCAGGCCAAATTTTTTGTACTCGGGGCTCCTAAACTAAGGGTCGTTATAAAACTAGTAGAGGCATGCTAGATTAATATGAGATGTATTTCCCATTTCTTTGAATAATAACTTCATCTTTCTTTTATCTAGATATCTATCATTTGAGACTTTATTTCGCATTATGAATTTCATTGATATTATTACTTACCTTATGTATGCAATGTATACTAAGAGGCTTAGTTTCATGACCCTAGCCTAGGTCCTAGGCATAACATGATGAATAGAGAACTTAGGGTATTTGGTGATGAGTTGGAATGAGAGTGTTGAGGGTGTATAAGGCTGGAAAATAAGGATTTAAGGGCCTAAACGATGTGGTTAAACCTTAGAATAGTAGGAAAAGTCAAATTTGCCCTCTTTAAAATTTTACCGAATAGGACCACAAACCCCATTTATATGTTGTGGTCCAGTCTATGAGCTGTATGTAAGGGTTTCATCTAATAGCAATTTGGACCCTCAGAAAATTTCTCGTATTCTCAACCTACGACAGGACTCACGCCTCGTAAGTCAAGGTATGGTTCGTCTACTAACTCGTACTCCCAACTTTAGAAATTCATATTTTTACAAAGTCAAGCCATGACTCCATGAGCATAAATTCTGGCCTGTTGGGACCACTTACAGCCCATAGGCCCTTTCGTAAAATCCACTACTGCTTAGGAAATTTCTAGATTTTATTTCTTAGGCACTTTTACATCCCTCCAATAAGTAGGGCCTTACACTTGGTTGGAATCCCTTGAAATTCTAATCACTATGTCATATCTAGAGCGTAGGTTGTGTTGTGACAATCTTGGTATTAGAGCATAAGTCTTAAGGTATACTAGGGAGTCTAACATGCTGCATCGAGTAGAGTCTTATTTATGGGTGTGAAAAGTGCCACATCCATGAATATGAAGCTATGACGCATTTTAGAGAACTTCACTTCTTTCTTGATTTCATAGTACGATAAAGTTGTACTCTATGATTTTTCCTTCTAACACTGGTTCTTAGCAATTACAGAAATATGTCTCTATGAAAAACTCCTATTAGAAGAGGTGTAGACCAAAAGGAGGAGCACCAAGACCCGCAAGCTCCCAAGGATCCTTTGGCCACACAAATGTCACGTGTGGAGTTTTGAGCTTTTTTTTCAGATGCTTGCTCAAACCGTGGTTGCATGTGATTTCACAAGGATAAATCCCCCGAAGTTCCATGATTGAAAGATGGATGATGATCTTTATGCGTTCGAGAAAGCTATTATAAGATTGTAGAGATTATGGAGGTATCAATGGTAAAAAAGGCAAACATGGAATCTTACCTATTCAAGGGAGTTGTACGAATTGAATTTGATCAATAAAAGGGCAAGTGAGCTAGAGGAGCAGGTCTTGTTGAATGAAAAGAGTTGAAATAAGTGTTGCTTGGTTGTTTCTTTCCCTTTAAGATAAGAGAGGCTAAGATTGAATAGTTCATCAACTTGAAGCAAGGAAGCATGAGTATTAGGGAATATGCTCTCAAGTTCACATGATTGTCAACATATACTCCATTCATAGCTATGGACTCTAAGGCTTGAATGAGCAAGTTCGTATTGGGTGTTTCAAATTTAATATTCGAAGAGTGCAAAAAATTATCGTGTTGATTAAAGAAATGGACATCTTAAGGCTCATGACTTATTCCAAACAAATTGAGGAAGATAAGCACAAAAAAAAAGTCTAGGCAGTCCTAGACGACAAAGACCAAATATGATAACTTTTCTTACTCGAGGTCTAAAAGTGGTAGGCATCCTCAATTTTTCCAAAGATTCTTCTGTCAAAATTCTTCAAACACTCCAGTCATGTGCTGCCAAAATATGGCACTTTTAATGATTTAAATTTAGAATTTTGTATGTTCTCAAAGTAATATTAGTAGGTTTGGTATGTTTTTACGTTGATTTTTCAGGATTTTAGGAGTCGGGAAGTTTTTGGGCTAAATTTAATAGATTGCAGTTTTTTGATTTTTAATGGGACCTTCTACGACCCGTGGTCATTCCATGGGCCATAGGTGAGTTTTGTAGATCTAATTCAATGAAGGGAAAATTTTCAAAAGTTAAAAACATGTGTTACCAGGACGGGTTGTAGACCATTTGATGGCCCATATATCAATTCGTGCCTTGAGGATCAGATATTGTGTATAGTTATTGAAGATTTACCAAATGAAACCTTTTACGAGTCATAAGTTAGAGTTTATGAAGAATGCAATCTATAAAGCCAGTCTACAGGTTGTGAATGCAACTACGGCCTGTAACTATGTTTGTCAAAGGCTCCAATTCTAGTTTCTCTATTTCTTTTAAGATTTGATTTTCTTTTATTATAAATAGGTTTTTAGGTTTTTTTAGACCAAGAGAGCAAATAGAATGTTCAGAACTTGAGATTAGAGATTATTCTTTGTTCTTGGAGATTTCTTATGGAATACATTATCTTCGAATTATAATGTTATGATTTTGGTGCAGAATTTGGATTTCGTATTCTTTAATCCTTCGTATAAGTGTTTAATTATGTAAATTCATAACATGATTCTCTCATTTACAACAAATATGAGTAACTAAATCCACAACTAGGGTTGTGAAAACTATCAAGAACTAACAAAGTAAAACTAAATAATTTGTAATCCTTGAAAAATGTGCATGCATATATTATTTATCTCTTTGTTTTGAATATTTTTAATGGTCGCAAATGTTAGAACTCGCCTTATTTTTACTTATAGGATCAAGGGGGTAATGAATGGAGAAAGAGATAAAATAATAGTATTCGATGTGAGTACACTCATCTAATCAACCTGAACAGATCAAAGGATAGTTATACTGGGATAAGGTAAGCGTTCGTAATGCGAGACATATAGATGGATCAAATCACGTGGTGAAATTTACCTAATTGATGGATCAAGGGGTTAGTGAACATAACTTACCAGTTCTACATACTACATACTAGAAAATGTTACAATTATGAGGTTTTACTGCGTTAGGAGTTCAAGGGGAACACAATACCTTAGTTACTTCTTTCACTAAATTCACAATATTTGTATCGATTTTGTGTGATTATTATGTAGGTTTAATTACTGCTTTTATATTAAAACCTCCCTCTTTGGAAAGTAAGTCGATTAACTCATCTTAATTACTTTAATTACTCCAACTCTAGACCATATTCCTTGTGGAATCAATCCTAACCATTGTTAGGTTCTATATTTGAACAAAGACCACTTATACCTTAATTGGGAGGTGTAATTTGGGCATGATTAAATTTTGGTGCCGTTGTCGGGAAATACGACTTTTAGATTGATTTAATTAGGGTGATTTATGAGTTAATTCTTATTTTCCTTATTTTACGTTCTTGTTGTTTTTGTTTTTTCTTTCAACATATAGTTGTAGAGTATGACCACAGTTAAGGCATTCCCTTGACTCTGTTTGATCCATAAATTAACAGAATGTTGAGAAGAACGGCTCAAGACAATACCAACAATGCTGTTAACACTGCACTTAACTTGAACAATGAGAGTGTACCACCACTAATAATAGCGGATAATCAACAGCCACAAGGTCAACAAGCGGCAGGAAATAGGTGGAATCTTTACAAACTTGATCCTATGATAGTAGATGTTACGGGAGAATTCGTGTTGTCTCCTCTACCATAAGATACCAAGTTTGACATCTCGAGTGGGTAAGTACAGATGTTGCACCATTAAGGGTTGTTTTCGGACCTACTAATAGGGGATCCGCATAACCATCTACATAACGTTGTCTTCATTTGTAAGAGTATGATTGAAAATCAGAATTTATCCATGATTGAAAATCAAAATTTGTCCATGGATGTCATTGGGCTCCGTGTCTTCCCATTATGTCTCACAGATGAAGTGACAGTATGATTATCTAATCAATTATCGAGTTCTATCACTACATTGGCATAAATACAGAAAGATTTTTTGGAGAGGCATTTTCCTAAGTTGAAGAAGTTAAAGCTTAAGGGTCAGATTAACAACTTCGAGCAATTGTCTAGCGATTCTATAAGTGCTATTTGGGAAAGGTTTACAAATACTTGAGGAGTGTTCCAAACCATAAAATTGTTGATGACTCTTTGGTGGAAATTTTCTATAGGGCATTGGATGATAATTGTAAAGCAACAACCGATACCATAACAGGAGGATCATTCCTCGATTGCACTTTCATGAATATAGCTCAATGACTAGAAAGGGTAATTAAGATAAATCGTACATGGGACACAAGGGAAAAATTGATGGCAAAGAGCTCTTTCGCAATTAATATAAATTTGAAGTAGATGAAAATCAATGAGAAAGTGTTGCAAGGGTTAGCTTAGATTAGTACCAATGTTGGGTTGCTGATGATGCAGAATCAAGAAAGGGTGAATGCAGTTAGTCATCAACCACCTAGAGCACCCATATATGAGGAGCCATATTATGAAGAGGATACTTGCTTTGTGACTGATTAGATGAGGGGATTCTCGACGAATGCTTAAGGGTCAAATTTAGGACTATTGGCACCGAGGTTAAGGGAATCAAGGTCAAAATTATAACAGAGATAGTATATGCAGGGACAATAATCAAGGTGGTTACTATGATAGAAAAAGGGGACAAGGTCGAGAAGGTGATTGGAGTCAAAGAAATGCGTATAAAAGCAGACCTTATGTGCCATCACAAAATTATGATTATGGGGCTAGTAGTTCGAGAATTGAAGAGATGTTCAACAAGTAGCTAAAGAAGAATCATACATAAGAGGAGACCTTCAAGGGATGAAAGCTTGCAAGATTTAGTCTCATACTGTGACTATTAAGCAATTGGACCAGCAATTCGGTTAGATGTCTATGCAGTTGAACCAGTGGCAGAAAGGTAAATTGCCAAGCAATATAGTGCAAAATATGAAGAATGATAGGTAGTGTATGGTAGTGACTACTCGAGATGGTAAGCAGACAATTAAACCACCAATATTAATAGTCAATAATGAGGTTTCTGAGGATATTATGGAAAGCAAGGATGCTGAAGCTGGGGATAACAAGGCCAAAGATGGAGTGAGTGATAAAGTGGTACCCCTAAGGAAGTTAAAACTATACTCAGGCCTCCACCACCATTTCCCCAGAGACTCAAGAAGAATAATGAGGGGGAGTTTTAGAATTTTATCTACATGTTGAAGCACCTTTCTATTAATCTCCCACTCATTGATGCATTCGAGCAAATGATCGGGTATGCTATATTTATAATGGACCTAGGGACTAACAAGTAAATGGTGAATCAAGAGCTTTCTCATGATCTTCACCATTCTGGAGCAATTGCGACAAGTTCCTTAGTGTAGAAACAGAAAGATCCCGAAGCATTCACCATACCTTTTACCATCAGAGTCTTCAACTTTGAAAAGGCATTATGCGATTTAGGAGCCAACATCAACTTAATAGCTCCTACATTATTCAAAGAATTGGTCTTGGGATCCCCTACGTCAACTATAGTGCCATTGTTGATGAAAGACAGGATTGTGAAGAAGCCTGTAGCGATACTCTACGACAATCTAGTCCAAGTTGAGAATTTCACATTCCTTTGTGATACTTGATTATGAAGTTGACTTCGGCATTCCAATCATCTTAGGAAGACCCTTCTAAGCCATTGGATGAGAACTAATGGATATAGAGTTGGGTTAACTCATGTTTAGATTGAATTATGAAGAAGTTGTCTTCAATATTCTTTGGTTCATGAAGAGACCTGATGATCTAAAAGTTGTATTAGTTATTAAGAGCATTGATGAAGTGCAACCTGAGGTACCAATTGAGAAGAGACTGAGCGTCAAAAGTCTTGAGGCTGTATTGATGAACTTTAAGAGTGATGGCATCCCAAACTATGATGAGATGATTAAGACACTTGGAGCACACAGTTATCACAGACACCAACTCAAGCTTGAGTTGGACGTGAAGAATCGCGAGTCCTCACCTACTCGACCATCCACTGAGGAGCCACCAATGTTGGAAATGAAGGCTCTTCCAACCCACATAAGGTATGTGGCTTTGGGTACTAACAATACTTTGCATATAGTTGTTATTGCAGATCTTAATGATGAACATGTGGAAGCTTTAGTTTTGATACTCAAACGATTTAAAAGGGATATTAGATGGATGATTGTAGATATAATTAGTATCCCACCTGGCATATGCATTCACAAGATTCAACTGGTCAAGGATTATAAGTCAGTTATTGATCACCAAAGACATTTCAACCCACTGATGCAGGAGGTTGTGTTCAAAGAAATCATTAAGTAGTTGGATTCAGGTGTGATATATCTACTTGCTGACAGTGAATAGGTAAGTCTGGTCCAGTGTGTTCCAAAGAGGGGAGGTATCACTGTGGTCCCAATTCTAGCAATGATCTGATTCCTATGAGATCAGTCATAAGTTGCAGGTTTTGCATGGACTATCGTAAAAAATGTGTCGACAGAGAAAGATCACTTTCCTATGCTATTTCATGGATCAAATGCTAGATTGCTTGGTAGGTGAAGGCTAGTACTATTTTCTTTATGGTTATTTAGGTCATAATCAAATTTTTATTGCTCCAGCGGACCAGCCGAACATTACCTTTACATGTCCTTGCGAAACCTTCACATTCAAGAGGATGCCATTCGGATTATGTAATGCGGCAACCACATTCCAGAGAGGCATGATGTCTATCTTCTCTAATATGGTCGAGGACACTATTGTGGTGTTTATGGATGACTTCAACATGGTTGGAGACTCATTCTATGATTTTTTGAGGCATTTGCATGATGTACTTCAGATATGTAAAGAATGTCATCTTGTGCTGAACTGGAAAAATTGTCACTTTATGCTAAAGAAAGATATTGAGTTGGGACACCAAATCTCCACCAAAGCTATAGAGGTTGATAGAGCTAAAGTTAAGGTTATTGAGAAATGTCCTCTACCTATCTCTGTTAAAGGTGAGAGAAGTTTCTTGGGACATATAGCTTTTACAGATGGTTCCTAGAGGACTTCTGAAAGATTGCACATCCATTGTATAAGCTACTTGAAAAGGATGCAAAATTCGTGTTTGATGATGTATGTCTAAAAGAACTCGAGGGGTTGAAGTAGTGGTTGATTTCGGCACCTATCATAGGTGCTCCAAATTATAATCAACCTTTCAAGATTATGAGGGATGCAAGTGGAGTTATACTTGGTGTGGTTTTGGGACATCATAGAGAGAAGTTAGTTCATCCCATTTACTATGCTAGCCAAGTACTCAATGAAGCACAGAAGAATTACACTGTCACCGAGTAGGAGTTACTTGCAGTGGTCTTTGCGTTCAAGAAGTTCAGATCATATCTTTTGGTGACCGTAGTCATTGTACATATTAACCACTCAACATTGGGTTACTTGATAAAGAATAAGGATGCAAAACCAAGATTGATTCTAGGGGTACATCTTCTACAAGAGTTTGATTTTGAGGTGATTGACAAAAAGGGGGACGAAGAATCAGGTTGCAGACCACCTATCCATACTTGAGGATGAGTCCATGGCAAAGTTTAATGATAGGGTAGAGATTGATGATTCGTTTCCTGATGAGAGAGTATTAGCAACATCTCATGATTTGATACCATAGTTTGCAGATTATACGAACTACTTAGTGTGTGATGTGGTGCCACCAGGCTTGATTCTCACCAGCATTGTATGTTTATATATGATATAAAGAAGTTTTTCGAGGATGAACCATATTTATTTTGTGTCTGTGCAGATTGGATTATTCGTTGTTGTGTTCTTATGGTGGAGATGATGAGCATTTTTTAGCCTTGTCATTCATCATTGGTAGGAGGGCATCATAGTGGAATTCGAACAACGCATAAGATCTTGTAATGTGGCTACTATTGGCCAACCATCCACCAAGATGCCCATGATTATGCTAAGGCTTGTGATTAGTGCTGAAGAGAAAGTGGTGTTTCTCGAAAGCATAAGGTCCCTCCAAACCCCATTATGGTAATGGAGTTGTTTGATATTTGGGGGATAGACTTCATGGGGCCGTTCGTCAATTCTTATGGGAATAAGTATATTTTGGTTGTTATGGACTATGTCTCAAAATAGATGGAAGCAGTGGCGCTTCCTAACAATAAAGGTAAAAGTGTCACGACATTCCTCAAAAGAAAAATCTTCTCTCGATTTGGCACTCCTCGGGTGATCATCAGTGATGAAGAGTCCCATTTTATCAATAGGTTGTTCAAGGCTCTCCTTAAGAAATCGTGGTAAAACATAGAGTGGCAATGCCTTACCATCCACAACTGAGTGGGAAAGTTAAGGTGTCTAATAGGGAGATTAAACAGATTCTATCCAAGATTGTGAATACAAACCAGACAAATTGGTCGCGAAGGTTTGATGATGCATTGTGGGCAACCAAACAACATTCAAGACTCCCATTGGTATGTTTCCTTACCAACTTATTTTTAGTAAAGCTTGTCACTTACCTGTAGAGCTTGAGCACAAGGCGATATAGGCACTCAAAAAGATAAATCTAGATTGGAGTGATGTGGTAAATTTAAGATTGAGTCAACTCAATGAACTTGATGAGTTTTATTAGAGGGCATATGAGTGCTCAGTCCTGTACAAACAAAGGATGAAGCTACAGTATGATCGACGAATTGAGTATCACAAGTCCGCACCAACAGACTTGGTTTTACACTATAACTCAACCTGGCAAAGTCAAGTCCAAATGCTTGGGACCCTTCAAAGTCACACATGTTTTCAACCCTGGGGCCAGTAAGTTAGAGAAGTAAAATGGCACGTGGTTCAAGGTGAATGGCCAAAGAATCAAATCATACTTTGGCAATGTTGATGAAGTGCAACAATGAAAGTATGGACACTTGGTGAAGTCTGAACAACCAAGTAGTCTAAGTCGTGCCGCGACAATAAATCAGGCACTACTTAGGATAAAACCCAAGATATTAGTTGTAATTTTCATATATTTGTATTAGTTTTGATTTTTGGACTTATAGGTAGTTTAATTTTCACTCATTGGACCACAAAAATAGCACACCCTGATGAGTCAACCGAGTCAATGGAGAAGCAATAGTAGGGAGGCCCTCAACAAACCATTTGTAATAATTTGCTAACCTGACAAAGCTCTGAATCTTTGACACCAAAGTAGGCCCAGGCCCGCCACGAATCACCTCAATCTTAGCCGGATCAACTATAATACCCTATTTGGACACCACTGCCCCAGAAAAGGCATGGACTTGAGCCAAAACTCGCACTTAGAAAATTTAGCATATAACCTGTGATCTCTTAGTATATGTAGCATAATCTGAAGGTGCTAGCGTGCTACTCTTGACTATGTGAATATACCAGAATGCCATCAATAAAAGCCATAACAAAGGAGTCCAGATACGACCGGAATACACAAGTCATCAAGTACATAAATATTGCAGGGGCATTAGTCTGCCCAAATATCTAGAAACTCGTAATGCCCATAGCAAGTCCAAAAGGAAGTCTTCTAAATGTCCGCTGCCCAAATCCTCGACTAGTGATACCCTGATCTCAGACCAATCTTAGAAAACATTGTGGCTCCTTGTAATTGATAAAATAAATCATCAATCGGTGATAGAGGATAATGGTTCTTTACTGTCACCCTATTTAGCTGTCGATAATCAATGCACATCCAGAGAGTCTCATCCTTCTTTGTCACAAACAAGACAAGGGCTCTCTAAGGAGAAACACACTGTCATATGAATCCCAGATCTAACAAATATTGAAGTTGTGTAATGAGCTCCTTAAGCTCTTCAAGAGCCATCCAGTACAGTGGAATAAATATGGGATTAGCTCCTTATTCAACCTCTATCGCAAAATTAACATCTCGCTCAGGCATCAACCTCAATAAATTTACAAGAAATACATCAAGAGACTTACAGACAATGTGCACTGACTCCACTATCGAAGCCTCAACAGTCATATCACAAACATGGGCTAAATAAGCAATCAATCTCTGAGCCTAAATATATGATATAATTCTTGTTGGTGCCCGACTCACAAAACCCTGCCATATAACTGGAGATATCCCTGGTATCGCCAAGGTAACAATTATAGCATAACAATCTAACACAACATGATATAGGGCCAACCAATTCATACCCAGAATAACATGAAAATCTAACATATGAAGCAATGTCAAATCAGCCCAAGTATCAAACCCTTGAGAAGTAACTATACATGTTTTGCAGACATGATCTACCACTAATGAATCTTGCAGACATGATCTACCACTAATGAATCCCCCACTGGGATTAGTACACGAACCTATGATAAAAGAGACTTGGGAGTCACACCCAAGCAAGAAACATAGTATACTAACACATACAAAAAAAAAAATGGAACCTGGGATGAACAATGTTGAAGCTAGCTGCTGGTGTACAATAATCGTACTTATAATAGCTTCGTCAAAAGCTTAGGCCTCCGCCTATGCTAGAGCAGGATAAAAATGGCCCTAATGGCCCCAACTAAACATCACCTCCACCCTCAGCTCTACCACCTCTGGCGGGGCCTCTAAAACACATACTAAAGTAAGCGATGAGATAAGCAATGCATCTAATAGTGTAGAACTATACCCCAAAATCTCGATAACCTGATGCTATGATCAACATTTCCACTAGCAAGTATAGCCAAGAACCCAGACAAAAATATCCAAGCTAGCTGACAATTATAACAAGTCCCAGGACCAAAGCAACTCAAGTGATAACGCAACAAATATCCCAACCAATAATAGACAAATCAAGACCCAACTTATAACACTCATCTTGTAATTAGGATCACAATCCAGTCACCAGAGAATAAGAAATAATATATCAACAGAGTCTCAACAGCAAAATCGTAACCTAGTGTCACAAGGTGTAGCCAAGAGTATAACTGACTACCAGCCTCCCAGATGTTATATAACACCCGTACCCAACTACCCCCTTAAGTAATCAAATATCAAAATGAACATACACATAAATCATAGGGTTTAGGCTTACATTTAGCCTCTATAAGGTATTTTCATATAATAATTGACAGCTAATCAAAATCATACCACGTATAGCATACTCCATAGTATCAAGAAGTCCAACAATTCAACTCAATAGTTAGATATCCAAATACCTATACACAGATAACATCAACGCTTAGTTTACCCCTGTCATAACCTCTCTCGCCTTTATCAGAAGTATTAACAAGCTACATAAAATTTAAACACTAGCTAACATACAGATATAAGTAGTACAGAGTCCTCACCTCAACAACATATTCCATAGTATAGTACCCAGTCACAACCAAATAAGTAACTGATCACGAAGCCTATCTCTAAGGATCCTACAATCATAATACCTATAGTGCTTCCACCGAAGCTGTCAAAACTCATGGGTATCCTATCTTGGCTCGATAAGCTCTGGAAGCTGCTTCCTATTTGAGACTGACAATATATCACAACCCTTGCTCATAGTTCGACCTTTACATGGTATATTTATAGAAACGAATGAAGTCAAATTCTCAGAGATAGAAGGACCATTAATAATATCACACAATAAAAGTCAACAACGCATGAAATTTCTAACATCTTATAGCCCCCTGAAGATAAGTCATAGACGTCTCCGCACCCATCCTTGGGACTCTACTAGATGGTAGATTTATACAAATGAGACCAGTGAACCCTGTTATTACCCAATTTCGATCATGATGGCTCATGTTGGATCCCTCTACGGGCAAGCTAATTACCCAACCCAAGTTACCTGTCCTGAAACACTAATTACATAACAAGACCAAATATACCAAATAATCCACACACTCTACCCAGAACCTACAAGTCAACTGCACAGAGCTACAATAGATTCAACACACACTTATATATATACTATAATAACCATAATATACATAAACCAGGAATACTCCTACAATCACTAGTCACTACATTGTATAAGGCTAATGTCTGGATACAAAAAATGGCCATCAAAAGGAAAGAGACTACAGAGTGCCTAAAGCTACTGATGCACACCAAGTGTCTCTTGAAACACTCATGAACCCCCGCAATCAGTGACTGCGGCTAGTGCCTGGACCTACACCATAGGAAGACAAAAATATAGGGGTGAGTATTGGTAGCAGGCACCCAATAGGCATCATCAGTCAACTAAATGAAATACGATAATAGATAGGATTCTCAAAGATAGAGAACTGCAGTGAAAGTCATAAATTAGAACCCAACTAATAGTAAGTGTATCAGAAACATCCTCATATCTCAACAACCAAAACCCAATAACGTATCACAGCCTAGCTGATAGAATATGCGGCCAGAACCTCGTAACATATCACAACCCAATTGATAGAACACAGTGGACCCTACTCTTAATATCATATAAGCTAAGGATTTAGACTATACATGGGTGCAAGGCCCTAGTATCTATGCATGTATGCCCTTTGAGCCCCTATAAGGCTAGAGGGAAGATCCACGCACAATTAAGGTATCAAAGTGTGCTTGGCTAAAACTCACATATGACCCCAAAACCCCTGTGATAAAATGATCACCCGATCCCAAGTCTCGTAATATGCTAGGTATGACACCTGATCCCTAGTATCAATCGAGTCAGGACGTGACACCCGTGTCTAAGAATATAATGGCATGATGAATCCCTCGGGTAGAAAGAGTCCCCCTAATCATGTCAGGTTATGATACATGATCCTGAAGTATATATCATATCGAGTCTTAACACCCTATCCTATAATGCATATCACGTCAAGTCGTCATACCTGATCCCAGAATGTGTTAATGTGGCTCCATGTATAACAACTCTAAGACAGTATCAGTTTAACCATTGCTAAGGCCAAGAAGATAGAAAATCAGAGGTATGTCACCTACCCAAAGTCATACCATAGTGTAGCTATCGCGAAGGATATCGCCTAAGGCAACTATTTGCTAGACCACTGATAATATGCCCATCTCTAAACAAGGTGTTGATCCTCGAGACTAACCTATATAACAGTGCTCAATCACAGATAACCCCATAAATCCTATAAGATATAGCCTACACATTTGCTAACAAGGCCACGTTCCTGCCTCTAGCCCCTCAGTGGTTCAGTAGTAACATATCTCGTATCATAGGTCACGAGGCTCTTATGTACTATCAATATATGTTCTCAATAGGTTGTTAGTAGATTTTATATGTTGTTATGTTTATTTTATAGGATTACAAGGTTGGCACAATTTTTGGGCAAAGTGTGCAGAATTTGCTGAATTAAAGGTTTTACGAGACCCTTTATGAGCCGTAAAGATGGTTTTATGTGCAATTCTAGTAAAGGTTGATTATTTGAAGTAAAGTCTACGAACATGCAAATGAGCCATAGAAGTTTATACAAGTCGCAGACCTGGTGTTATGCCCTGAGGATCAGAGAGTGGGGAACTCCTAAAAATTTATTAGACAAAATACCCTATGGGTCATAAATCTTTGTACGGACCATAGAAATGTGTCATATAATTCGGCCCCAGCTTTGGAGTAATAATCCATGAAAGCCTATCGACGAGCAGTAAAACATTATACGTCCCATAGAATTGCCTGTAAAGTCAGTCGACCCAGTTATCCTATTCCGTTTTGATTTTGTATTTTAAATACTAAAAATAATTTTTTAGGTTATTTTTCATAGGATAATAATAGAGAAATATTACAGCACATTAGAGAACTTGAGAAGAATACTTGTAAAATTTTATTTCATCTTTTGATTTCAATCTTGTGATTCTTGTTGAATAGTTTGAATTTCTTGTACTTAATTCTCTTGTATAAGTGCTCAATTATGTTATTCAGATTCATAAGTCCTGCATTTACACTGATCATGAGTAGCTAAATCCACAACTAGGGTTGTGAGAACCATGAAGAACTAAGGTAAAAACTGGATAATTAGTAATTCTTGAAAAGTGTTGATGCATGTATTAATTAATTCTGTTCATATTGAATGCTTTCTAATGGTGGCCAACGTTATAACTCGCCTAGTATTACTGACTGGATCAAGGTAGTGATGAATAGGAAAAAAGATTAATTAACAAGATTCAATTGATGTTTCTCATCTAATCAACCGAATTGGACCAAGGGTAGATTGTACTGGAACAACAGGTAAGGGTTAGTAATGTAACACTGCAGGGGTAGACCAAATTACATAATGAAATTCGCCTCTCGCCTGGACCATTGGGTTTGGTGAACTCAACATACCATTCTACTTCTTACACACTAGTAAAGAATTTGATTATCTGGTAATACTGAGTTAGGAAAATCATGGTGGACATAATACCCTAGTTACTCTTCATACAGATTTAACACTTGTCTTAGTTTAGGATTACTTTTCTTGGTTGTTACAACCCCCTCCCCCTTTGGGGAGATAAAATGATTAATCAACCTGAATTACATTGAGTTCTTCTAAGTCTATCATATTCCTTGTGGGATTCGACCCTAATATTGGTTAGGTTATATATCTTGACAAGGACTACTTTAGCCTAAAAAAGTAGGTATAGCTTGGGCACATCAGTCTCCCTTTGGAGTGCAATTATAACAGTTCCCACAACATTGTATATTTGTCCAGCTACTAGCCCATATAATAGGTGTCTAACTGATAATAGCTATATATAGAATCACATAGGTTAAAGAAAAACATAGAATCATTTCGAACTAGGCAATTACACCATAATCTAGGTAGTCATAAGTACTGAGAGTAAATGTAGATAGTCATAACTGCATCGTAAATATCCAGAACAACCAGCCATTTGAATCATATTTAGATACCAGAACAAGTGCACAGTATAATATGTATTCATTTGTCAGACTTACAAGCTAGTATGTTGCGGTAGCATAAGGATGCACATATATATAGTCTAGAACCAAGCTCAGTATACATACCTCGCACATATTCTCAGCCCAATCCAGCCCTTACCAGGTCATCTCATATCTAACAGGTCAAGAATTTAGCTAATAGCATAGCCATAACCAAGGCAGCTATCAATATAGTAAATGTCATCTCAGGTATGTCACACATACATAGTGAAATCAACCATATATATCTCACACTCAACAATCATCAACTCATATACCACGCATCTCATCCAAACAATCACATAGCTCAACTCAGTCTAAGGTTAGAGAAACCTAGCCTATCTGAAAGGAGATTTCTTGCATCATAGATCACTCCACCTGTGCCTTTCCTTGTCTGATCACTTTCTAACACTGCTCAGCTGTCAAGATATGAATAACAAAATTAACATAATCGATTTGGCTATAAAAATCTCAAAAAATAGTGAAATTATGTCAGTTACGCCTAAAATGGGGAAAAGTAGGACCCATGCCCGAATCCTAAAAAAACTCTCCTGAAATGATCTCCACGACACCTTGATTCCATAGCCAAAATTGGGCTCAAAACAGATCTCAGAAGGCCGAGAAAAGGCTAAAAATGATGTTACATTCTTTACCAGAAAATATTTCTTACAAAACTTTCTCGGATAGATTTTATAGAAAATCAGGCAAATTACCAAAATTCAAATATACCATAACATTGATCTTGGAAAATAGAGCCATTTAGACCAAAATTATACTTAATTTCGTTGAGAATAGACTGAGATATCACAATGTAAAGTTTTCACCAATTTTGAGAACATAACTAGCTAAAACAACAAATGTATCTTGAAATACACGCTTAAACGGGAATCTGACACTTCCACAGTATTCTTTGCGAAACTTTGAGTCACGTAGCCTTTTGAATCACTTATGTTGGAGTTATGAAGCCAAAGTTATGTTCGAATGAAGGTTTTGCAAATGGATAGCCACGATAGCCTTGTATAGGCCACACACCACCCACACATTTGGCCTTTGCAAATGCGACTCTTCTGCCATGAATGTGGAACCTTTTATTGATATTTGGCTGCCTAGTGTCGCACCAGCAATTCTCAAACTTTCTCGGGGTATTTCCTGATTGTACGATGTTCGTTTTATGCAAATAAATAGTAAAACCATATGAATTTTGATGTTCCACCCATGGTCGGTCAAAATTTCCTATGAAGCATCCTATGGAAAAATGAGAGTCCCCCTTTTTTCTGGCTAATTTTAGCTAAAAGAATTGAGGGGGTCAAAATGCAATCGGCTGTCTTTACCATATGATGGAAGGTTGTTTCAGGCTATTTTTGATGTTCTGGAGCTTACCACATCATTAGATTCCAAGTCTGAGCACGTTTAGCTAGGTTTTTATGGAAAATCACTGTTTAGCTTTCGGTTGAACTTATGTTTAAACTTTTGACTTAAATCCACACCGGGACCCTCCATTCTCAAATCAACCATGCTCCTTGCCTAATTTGACCATTTCAAAACTGATAGAACCATCAAAATTTCATTCCAAGGTCGTCTACTAGGACTTTACCAGAAAACTTATTTTTACTATTATAACTTCGTGTTAACTCAAAAAGCCACATAACTCATAATCAATTCAACCAAAAACCATCCCAACATTCCCAACTAGCCATAGTTGGCCCAAAATTACCATCTATAAGCTCAAATCAACAAAATCACCATAGAAACACAAAAATGACCCAAAGGATCATTATATCGGTACCATAAAAACATCTCATATACCTTGATTAGGAGCCTAAAGAAAGGAACTTGAAGTTTTAAGGAGAAGAAGTCTTGAAAACCCTAGCTTACCTTATTTTTCATATAGAATATTCTTGACTTAGAAGATTTTGAGAGAATGAGAAGATGAAGTAAGTGGGAGGGTTTAGGATGGTTTTAGGTATGATATGGGGGATTTGGAACCTCAATATAACATATTTATAAGTTTAGGAAATGTGGAATGGACAACAATTCCTTTAATTAAAACTGTCGGATCGTGATCCATAACCCTAATGGGTCGTAGACCAAACCATGAGTCATGGTTTGATCGTTCGTTCTATTTTTCCAATCTTTAGAGACTGTTTCCAATCGACCCATATATGAAATTGATTTACAATATGTAGACCAATCTACTGGACATAGAAACCCTCATGGTATCTCCCCCACTTAGTAAATTCTCTATTCTTTAGAGTCCTAACCATGAGACTAACATACATCCCATAAATAGGACCATGAGTCGTCCTATTGTTCTTGGTTCTAACTTCAGCACTCTTAACTTTTCATCAATTCTGGATATCCCAACTATGACTCATTCTACGGTCTACACATTATTCTACGGGCCGTAAAATGCCCTCTTAAATCCCTTGGGCACTTAGCTAAATATCAACCCTATAACCCCTATCCTATGAGTTTAGTCTATGATTTATGGATTGACTAGGCTCATATATTGGCCTTGCAACTTTTGCACTCCTATCTTTTTAGCATTTTCAGCCTTTTAACATGAGAGTCCTTACATAGATGAAATATTATAGCCAGTCCATCCCATAGGCCTCTAAATACTGCATAAGCCATGAACACCCTCTAAAGTTGGTAAAGATGTATGAAGCAACCCTCTATGCTGAGATGCACCACCCCCTTAGTGAGACCCTCTACCTAATAGTGAGGTACTGGAATAATAATCTATGACACAGGACCTTTAAAGTCCTCAGGGAAAATCAACTCTGCCTTATTTGTTGTACTAGAAATAGACTAGAAAGAATCTGTCTCAGGAGTCGATC
>DF358425.1:50017-69053 GCA_000787875.1 Solanum virginianum
AGATATTTCATACAAGAGATTCAAAATATATATATAAAAAAAAAATACTCAAAATATTAGGAGAATTCAACAAGCAATGTACACAATGAAGGAGTAAAATTGGTCTGATGGTATAATGATAGACAAGTTTAACTAGTAAATGAAGTAGATGAGTATTTTTAACCAATTTCTCTATACTAAAAGGAATGAATTAAACAATAACTGTGCTTCCTAAAGTAATTTTTTTCCTCACAATTGCCTAAGATGTGAATTAGTTCTCTCGGGATAAAATGAAATATTATTCAGCAATACTGACAATCAAAATTGTAGAAATTCAGCAAACTCAACCAATAACTGAAAATCACACTTGGTACTTACTTTTTCGTTAAAAAAATGAAAAAAACAAATATATCAATCGCTCGATCAAAGTCGAGCCAAACGAGGATTGCTGAAAACTCTTTAAGTATTAGAAAAAGTATTTCTATATATAAATACAAAAGTTTATCCTACTCCTATACAATTAAAAATAAATAAACTTCATATAAGTTTCATTTCTCTTTATTTCCCTATTCACACTGCACCTTAATTGGAACCCCAACATTTCCTTTTTGCAGTTACAAACTTTACATTTGTAGGTAACTCAAAAGTCTAAACATAGGGAAGAGAAAATAGTATATATTCTGATGGTCCTCATTCTAGTACTATAGGAAAGCAATAAAATTGACATTTTATACAGATTTTCAAGTTGTGACTTGTTATGAATGTTGGACAAAATATCGTAGCAATAATATATGATTGGTCAAATAAAGAAACTCAGGTGAATGGATGGACCCATAAATGAACAATTGGAAAAATAAAATTATCCACGTACCTCTCCATCTTTATTCTTTCTCTAACACTATGTGACCCATGCTGAGTCAAAAGGATAGGCAGCAAACATAGATATTCAATTTTTGAAATGATGAGGTTTTCTTTGCACGTCTTCCATCAAAGTTTTTTTTGTTTTTTAGTTAAAATCTTTTATTTTTTTTGGTTTTTATCCGTTATTTGGTATCTATATTGTTGTCAACTAATTTGAATTTGCATCGACAGGCAGGGGTAGAGCTATATGTATTTAAGGATGGTCAGATGAACATTTTTCATCGGAAAACTTTTTCGAATATATAGATAAAATATAGATATTTTGATATACATCAATTGTTGAATATCCTTGATACAAAAATCATTCACTCATGTTCTAAAAATATGAACACCCTTGATGAAAATGTTGACTCTGCCATTGTGAAGACAGGGCTCCATTAGGATGGAAGTGTTGTGTTCTCTATTAATAATTTTTTTCATACGCATGTCTAGAAGCTAATATATTTAGTAAAGGGAGGAGCGCACAACCTCATTTGTTGTATCACATCATTTGATTGGTAGAAAAAAAATCTTTTTATACCATTTATTAAAATGGATATCATATCAAGTTATCAACTTTTCCAGCTCTATTAGATCTGTGACTGAAGTTAGACTTCACAAAATCCAAATTTGAGATACTCTATATACAGCAACTATAGAATCACTTTTTATATTTATAAAATGTATATCTAGCGTTTTATTCATGGAAAAATTGACTAGACGAGCACACCACATGTACATGGAATTTATCCACATAAAAATTCCCATTTCATCCCTTATTTAAATTATTAATTGCAAATGGTTTAATTGATTAACATTTGATGATATATTAGGGCAGTTACAAACTTTTTATTGGTCAATGTTTTTTAATTACCAATGTACGTCTTAATTAAACAATTATATACAACAAATTAATACTTCCCCGGTCTCAAATTAATTGATTTTTTGAGTCTTGAACTTGATTTGTTCAAAGTTTAAGGTGAATGTTTTTAAACCTTTTCCATATTTGTCCTTTCATTTATTAAAATTTTATATTTTCTAGGAAATATATTGCATTACATATTTATGATTTTACAAAGGGCAATAGCAGAAGTATAATGTAAATTTTGTATTTGCATATTTTTATTAATATGTGTGCATTACCTCACAAATTTAATTAAAATGAAACGGAGGGAGAGCTTCTATATATTGCATAATTCATATAATTGGGATATATTGTTACTTAATGTAGTAGTGATTGTCTGATGGAAATTGAAGGTAACAGGTAAATGGATAAGTCAAAGATTTAATAAATGCTTTGTTTAGATTAACAAAAATGGGTGATTAATTGCCTTAAGATTATTACAGAAATTACTTCTTTTAGAATGACAATATACATAATATCTACCTTGAAATTTGTTGATTGCAACACGTAACAAGTTCAGTAAAAAATCTAGCATTATCAATGGCCATTAGGATTTGAAGAATCTCTTTGTTTTAGTTACTCCATTGACTATTAGTAGGTAGTAGCAGTGTATGATAAAAATTAAAATGATTATTCATAATAATTTTTTTTTAATAAAAAAAGTGAGCTCTATGTCATGTATAGAGCAAGGGGAAATGGGAGAGGCGACTATGGGTGGAAACTTGAACTCTCATTAACAAGCTAAAAATTTAAGTATTGATTCAATTGATCTACTGAGATTCTTCTCATTATAAATATTACACGAGATTTCAAAAATTTTAATTCAATAAAAATTATTAATGTACAATAACAATAATATATCCAATGGAATACTACAAGTGGAATATGGAGAGGATAAAATGTACGAAAACCTTACTATTACCTTACAAAGATAGAAATGTTGTTTCCTGCCTCATTTTTTGCATACCGTAGATCTACAAAACCCCTTGTGTGAAGACAACAAATTAAAAATAGAGTTGTAATGCAGCAACTAGCTAATTAATTAATCTAAGGCCCTTTCTTGCTGTACTAGTACTAGCATAAAAGCTAAAGCAAAGATGGACTGACCCGACACTCTTATAACACAAGATGACACATATTTTTATGAATAAATAATTGTCCTTTAGTGTGAAAAATTATGTGTAGCCATGTGGGATTGCAAAGATATTTTACACACCCGAAAAAGTTGTAACCATGTTGTTGAAACAAGAAACATGTTCTAACTAGTCTAGCATCCGTTGGAGGATAATTGAAATGGATAATTATATTACTCCAAAGAGCAAATAAAGGCCAAAGCAAAAGATGAAGGAATATTTGTGAGTGGGGGCTTAAAAATGGAAACCTAGCCGTTGCATGGAGACATAAGAAGAAATGTACCCATTGGATATCAAGATATGAAGATCATATATTCTAGGTCTTTTTTTCTTTTTATCTTTTTCTGAGGAAACAACATCTCGATCTCTATGAAATAGTGATATGATTTGTGTATATTCTACTTTTTTCAGACCTCACTCGTGAAATTCTATTTGGATATGTTATTGTTGTCATCTTTTCCTAAGGAAATTAAGAGTGTAACAAGTCATGAAGATTTAGCTCCTTATTTTATTTTTTTTCCTTGATTAGGTTAGTGAAAGGGAAACCCACCATACAAAGGGGTGTAGGGAATCTAAATATGGTTGAATGAGGAGTTGGAATCCACTAAAAAGGAAGTAATCTTTTTTTGGGTGTTTTATTTTTTATGCGAGGGAAACACATGGATTGTAGAATGGGGACACTAACATGGCTCCAAAGTAATTTGACAACCTCGGTTCTTTCGGTCGTGGAAAGATGGAGTCCACTTGATACTTCACTTTCCCCCCAATCACTAGTATTGACACATTCCTAAGCCTTCAATTATTGGTGAAATAAGGGGTGAAGGTGGCACCCTCTTGCTACCTACTTAGCTTCTCCATTCTTCATTTTTAACTTATTCATGCTCCTATGGCACGTGAACGCAAACTTAGGACCTATGGTAAAGTCTTTCTAGAATTAGTTATTGATACTTAAGTCCGAGTAAGTTGTTTTCGTCAGAATTCATTAAATTGTGGTATGCAAAATGCTCCAAGAATATGTTCAAGTGTGATCATTATCTCATTTAAAAACTTAAATAATTTTTTAAAAATACATGTTCATTTATTTAGTTGTGTTTTAACACATCTCCTCACGTGCTAACTTATTCTTTTTTATGAGCAAACATGTGAAAAATTATTTTGACAATCGATAGTGGTGAGACTCAAATTGGATAGATTGTTTATCTCATTGATCTCAAGTTAGGATAGAATATTTATATCATTGAAGTATGTGATCATCATATTTAAAAGTTAAATTAAAATGTTAAAAGGAAAAACACTTTTATTCATCTAATTATATTTCCAATACACCCATTTCACTTCTTTTCATCGACTAAAATCATGAAAATCCTTTTAATAGTAAGTGCCCATGAGAGTTGAAGCAAGGATCTTTGTCTATTTTTGTTGAAGTGTGTGATCATTTCATAAAAAAGATTAAGCTTTTCAAGAGAGAACACTTTTGATTCATCTAGTTATACTCTCAATCGACATCACACCCCTTTAAAATACAGTCTTTATTATATCTTGTATGAATGCAGAATACTTTTTACATGAGACTCTTTTTTATCCTCTCCTATTCTACCTGTCTACCACTACAAGCTCTTTGAGAATATGCCACTTTAGATCCAAAATTCTAGTCTATTAACTATGAATTACTTAATCGATCAATGGACAATATAATGTGTACTATTTCCATACAATCTTTGGTTAATTTAGCCTCATAGTAATTTTCTTCCAACCTTCAAATTATTCCCTAGTGAACGCAAAATCTTCATAAATGTAGTACATATATAAGTTTATTCCGTAATGATTCCACACTAATTATGTGATAAGAAATAATATAATGTGTCATGTGATCACTGTCAACTCCTTTTTTGATCTGTTAATCAAATGGTGGAACAAGTTATAAAACATTTATCGTAGTACTGTAGGAAATTCTACAAACCTCCAATCCTACCATCCTTTTCTACAATGAACGTATAATTTCTTTTTCATGATTCTTCAAATTTGAACCATAGATGGTGCAGGATTTGCTAGATTAACAATATTCACTAGGCAGGAATCATTCCGGTCCCAGATCAAGAGGTGCCTCTAGAGACGGATTCTTCAAATTTTAACTTGTTCATAATTACAGCAACAATAATATATCTAGAGGAATTCCAAGCAGAGACGGATTCTTCGAGTTTTAACTTGTTCATAATTGCAACAACAATAACATATCTAGTGGTCCAAGTGGAGTTTGGGGAGGGTAAAATATATGCAGACATTATTATTATCTTATAGAGATAGAGAGATTCTTCTCGAAAGACCCTCAACTCAAATATATCAGTTCCAAAAGCAGAAAATACTAAATATAAAATAACGATCACAATAAAAAATAATTGACAATTTTATAAATGCAATAAAAATGTATTTCTTCTAATAATTTAAATTTTTAAATGAAATGATCACACTTTTAACGGGAAATCAGAGCCAGCAAAGGTGACTGTCACCTCCACCTGATTAAAATAAACTTTCCACTTGCTTCGCTAACCGGGAAAAAATTGAGACTAGTCATTATGGGGCATGTTGGAGATAAAATTAATTGAATGATAAGTAAAAATGTGTTTTCCTTAATACCCTAACTTAATATTTTAGTTGAGATATTCACACACATCCTAATATTAGTGAACTTTTGTTATTGGCTGAGTTTAAGATTCTCATATCGGATGAAAAAGGTGATGGGTTATATGCTCTTGGACAATTCACTTTCCTTGATCATGAGCAAATTTTTGGGGTTAAATTAAATCTAAAATTCATTTCTTTGTATCATATTTGTGTAGTGTTCTTCCTATGTATTGTTTACCTAGGTTAGATCCTCATATTAAATTGCCCATGCTCCAAATGTCCAACTCTAGACATAAAGTGTTGAAGAGTTCCACACAAATAAAAAAGGAATGAACAGTCTTCTTACTCATGAACTAATTTTAAGGTTGAGCCAGACCCAAGAAAAAACTTACTTCTTTATTGAGCATAACTAATATCTATGCTCAATCCATTAATTTGATTCTGAGATCAAGTATATATGAAAGAAGTCTTGTTCCCGACCACTAAAACAGATTTGGTTAATTAAGGCAAATATATATATGTCAATGGGATTTTGGTGTTTGGAGGGATAAAAAGTTAGTGGGGTTAGGATAAGATTATGTTAAAGATGAGGTAGTGAGTTAGAGATCATTCAGTGATGAATACCTTAAGGTTAATGTCAGAGGTCTCATGTAGTAGGAGAATGGTCCTGAAACATACGTGTCTAAAATATGTTAAAGAGTATAAAAACACGCAGCATGTCTTTCTTCGGAACCGGTCCCCGCCTTGAGGGTCGAGCCCCCAAGGAAGGAGGAGTTTTTGTCCACTATTTGTTGAGATTTTCATCAATTGCCCTAAATGCATATCAATTTGCTGTTGGTCTGCTCATTTCCAGGACAATTTGCCGTTAAATATTAGGTACACTAGTGGGGTTCTCTGGTTTTGTTGGCATTTAATTTAAGAGTGTATGCATGTGACCCATATGCCATACTTCTGGGGAGCAAATAAAGATGAGTCAAGTGTAAATGGATCATTGGTCCTCCTATCTATCTGACATCTTCTACAAAAAGATATTGGGGAGATCAAACCAAGAATAGTATTTACTATTACTATGTTTTGTTTACAAATAGCAAAACAGTTTCTGATACATACATGTTTCATGTGTCTATTTGGCTACTTATAAATGGATGGTGTGTTTGGTATCGACAAAAATATTTTTAATTTTTTTATATATTTAATCAGTCAAAATGTTTGAAACATATTTTCTCTAAGTAAATAAGTTTCTTAATAATAAGAAATTTATAATTTTTCTAATTAAAATAAAAAAATAAGTTATATAAGTGATATTTCAAGCTTATTATCTTGTCTCCACTCACTCAATTCACCCAATTCCACCTCCCACCACAACTCTCCTTTTCATCCCACTTCCATAGAATTCAGCTAGATAATATATAAATACTATTGGAATAATATTTCTTGCTTATTTATCAAATGCTAAAAAATAAATAAATTAATTAATTTTTATTTTTCAAAAAAAATATTTTCTAGAAAGTTAGTGAAAAAAATTCTACTTCTACCAAATACATCATAGCTTTTTTTTTTTTTTTTATCTTTTTTATTTTTCGTTTCATTTCCTTTGCCAAAAGGGTAGGTGGGATTGAGGAGTCGTACACCTTAGCTTAGAGATGTAATGGTATTTACCATTTTCACTTACAATTATGCATCCTTTTAACTTGAGAAGGAATTATTTATATATCATATATATCATATCATATATTATTAAAAGTGGAAAGTTTCAAAGTTAAGTTGAATTACGATTTTACCCCTGATATAAAAAAATATTTAATTACTTATTATGTCATTTTAATTAAAATGTTAGTAACTTTTGAACTTGCTTGAATTAATTGTTAATTAAATATCTAATTTAATAATAATATTTATCATCTATAATATAAAATAACTATAATTAGATTAATCTTTAAACTAATAAATCAAAAAAAACTCAACATAAATTACTCAACTTTCCTCTTTCTAACTTTTTCTATAACTTCTGTTATAAACCTTATAATTTATGTGGATAAAAATTATTTGTTAATGCTACACATGCATGTTTATCTTTGCCCCCTCCTAAATCAAAATGTTATAAAAAAAATATTTAATTAATTAAATATGAATAATAATCATATCATCTTACTCTTTTAAAAGCTAAATTAGTTATCTATATATTACGATTTTACTCCTGATATAAATTAAAAGGGAGGGCCAAAAACACCCTCCAACTATAGGAAAAGGTCCATCTTTTTGGCTCACTTATACCCTTCAAACTAACAATCATCTCTTTTTTCTTTTTCTTTCTTAAATATTTATTATGTTTTTTTAAGGAATAAAATAAACCCCACCTTATTAGATTTATTTCTATAATTTTTTTAAATCAAAACAATATACCTCTTTAAAACCCTCAATCTTTTTTTAAAAAAAAGATCTAGAAGTTTTTTTTAAGTTCGTTTAAAAATTATGAAGAAAGATATTGTTTTAACTTGGATAAAATATTTGAAAAACTTTTTCAAAAATTTAAATAAAATAGTACTATTTTGTACCGTATGTTTTTTGAAAAAAAAAATTGGGTCTTGAAGAAGGTGTATTGTTTTGGCTTTAATAAATTATGGGGAAACTTTAGAAAAAAAGAAATTAAAATCTAAAGTTACAGTAATACATATTTTGAAAATATTTTTTTTTAAAATGCACATAATTATATTTTATTTATATATATATATAAAACCTTTTAAGGGTCAAAGTGCTTTATTAATACCAATTTAGTTTTCTTTAATTTTTTAATTTAAAGAAATTTGAATAATTATTGTTATTTTATCATAACATTATAAAAATAAAAACATACTCTTCGGATAAATTAAAACTTCTTTTTTCATTAACTTTATATTTAAAACAATTTGTTTTTAGATTTTTCTTTGTAATATATCTAAGCCAAAACAATATGCGTGTTTCATGATCCAAAAAGAAAACAAAAAGAAATCTACAATAAAAATAAACCATTAGTTTATTTTTAATTTTTTTTAAAAAAGTTAATATAATTTATCTAAGTAAAAAAAGTCTTTCTTTGTGACCCCAAACCAAAACCTAAAAAAATTACTATTTTTTTAATTTGAAGATTTTGAAGAGGTATTTTATCTTGATTTTGGTAAATTATGAAAAAATCTAGGCTCTAGAATTTTTTTTTTAAAAATTCGTTTAGAAGTTATGAAGAAAGATATCATTTTAAATTGGATAAAATATTTGAAAAACTTTTTAAAAAATTAAAAAAAATACTCCTTCCATTAAAAAAAAAAACTTCTAGATCTTTTTTTTAAAAAAATATATTATTTTTTTGAGGTTTTTAAAGAGCTACATTGTTTTGATTTTACAAAAATCATAGAAACAAATCTAATAAGATGGGGGGTTATTTTATTCCATAAAAAAAATACCATAATAAATATTTAAAAAAGAAAAAAGAGAAGGTTGTTAGTCTGAAGGGTATAAGTGAGCCAAAAAGGTAGATAGAAGGGTATTTTTAGACCAAAAGATGGATGAAGGGTATTTATAGACCTTTTTCCTATAGTTGGAGGATATTTTTGACCCTTTTTCCAAATTAAAATATAAAAAAAAATATTTAATTACTTATTATGTCATTTTAATTAGATTGTTAGTAACTTTTAAACTTCTTTGAATTAATTCTTAATTATATATCTAATTTAATAATAATATTATCATATATAATATAGAATAATTATAATTACATTAATAATTTTTTAAAAATATTTATACTAATTTGCACGGGATGCACGTGTTCGAAAAATAGTAAGTTGTAAAATTTATAAATGTGTTATAGTCTTATATTTAGTCTATATATAAATTCGTCATCCTTTCTGATGCTTTAGTAATTAGAAATGTAGATCCCTTCGGGACATTTAAGTCACTTAAGATTAAGTTTGTTAGCTATATATATTGTAGTGACGGAACTATAATACAAGTTATCGGTTATTAAAAAAAAATTAGGCACGGTATAATTTAATTCAAAAGTTAGTTCATCACGAAAAAATTGTTCAAAATCATAAAATTAAGGAGACCACTCATGTCCAAAAGGATGGAGGTGGACTCTTCACAATGGATTAATATTTATATTAAAAATTCAGTTAATATGTATCAACAATTGAAAAATCAAATAAGTAAAAAGAATTACTTATAATCCCAATCCCATAAACTTACAATGATGGAACCATCTGGGTAAAACCTTATCTAATAGGAGATGCCAAGCAGGACATATGCACGAGGTGTTTTGCAATTTGCCCTAATTTATGTTCTAACAACCCATTATTGTGACTGTAAAGCATTCAATGCAGATTATTTTAGCTTTAGTAAACAAATAACAAGTAGAAGCGCATGCAGTCAACATGGTTTTTAAAAAATTATTTTCAGAATAAAAAAGATGCAAAACAAAGATTATTGTTGGCTTGATAACCTAGCTACTTATTAAACAAAGCCTGTAGCTTCCTTGGAAAGTCAGTCTAAGATGAGTCTATTTGCCTTATCATAGCGTTCATAAGAAGTTGAAAGAAAACATTATTCATGAAAAACATGTTGTTTCATCTCGATTATATCCTTAATGAAAATCTTGATTTTATTACTTCTTCTATAAATACTTTTGATAAAATCGAGGAAACAATACTCGATGTTTTCCAATTTTCAAAATAACATAATTAGGCAAACATATGATATGTATTTACATTATACAGCTATAGTTTGAAAAAAATACAATATATAGCTATAGTTAGAGTTTTGTTGCTATTTTCTCTCTCCTCTCTCTCTCCAATTTCTTGTAGATATACAATTACAAATGTATACTAGCTGCATATATATAATTATTTTGACAGTTATACATAATCAATTCGACGGATATATATATACAAAATTCGCTTCTCTCCACTCTCGCTCACCTCTCTCCTCCCTCTCCCAATCTCGTTTGCTAGGTATACAAATATATATGTATATTAATTACACATATACAATTACTTGACGGATATACACATATAATTTGCAAATATAGATATACAATTCATCTATCTCCTCCCTCTCTCGATCTTGCTCGCCATCTCTCTCCTCCACTCCAGGTCACATAGCCGAGATTATTTGTGTAATTATGTCGAAATTATTTGTGTAATTATGTAAAATATAACTATTTAACCACATTAAATTTCAAACCTAGACTATTCCCCTTTCCAATTCCATCCCCAACCCCAAAAGAAAAGGGAAAAAATGTGATTTTATTTTCCTGTTTCTCACAATTAGGATTGTATTAAAAGAAGCATCTAGGAACACTAAACATGTGCAAGTGTGCCTAAAGGCAAATGTTACGCCCTCCTTTTCCATTGTTTCATCATTTATGAACTTTCTGGCAATTAAACTACATCAACTCGACCCTAGACTAATTTACAAATATATAACGCTTCCATAAAGTATTTTAATTTTTTGTTGATACAACGTTAATTTACCGTGACTGAGGATTATTTTTTGCACTTTAACCAACTAGCTTTTATATTAATGATTGATTAACTAATGTAATCATTCTAAAATTCGTTTTCTCATTGGTCTAATGTCCTTTAATAATGTAAAGACGTGACAGGCTTTGGTTAGTGCATTAAGCAACTTGATTTGTATTTTAATTTGAAAAAGGTTCCATTATATATATATATGCAACACAAGTATGATCAATTTAACCTAGACTTCATATATATATATATTTGCAACACAAGTATGATCAATTTAACCTAGACTTGACTTTATAGTCATGTTTTGATTTTTCTGGCAACTTTATTTATGTTGACACGTTTGTATCTTTATTCAATCAGCAATTCTTTTCGGAAACTATTTTTAAAAAAAATAAGTAGCCTATCACTTGGATGTGTCTGTTATCCTGAAAAATGATCGACTCTCTCCGAAAATAAGATTCGATACTCAATTGATTTAAGCACGGACATTTCAGAGAAAATGGGTAAGGGTTCAATTTCCACTTTGAGAAGAATTTAATTACTCAAAATGGCTGCTAACGTGCGGTCGATCGACGATTAGAGAGTTTGACTAACTTTAAAAGATTTGATTAAATTTTGAAAGAGATTTGACTAAGTCTTCGAAATTGATTAAGTTTAATAAATTAACTAACTTTTAAGAGAAATTTAACTAAACTGAAAACTGTTAACTAAATTTGAAAGAATGGAGCAAATTTGCGATAACATATTAATTTCAAAAGAAATTTGACTAAATTGAAAAAGATTTAATTTTGAAAATCATTAATTAAAATAAATGGAGGCAATACTAGGATTCGAAACAAATTAGACTAAATTGAAAATGATTTAATTTTGAAAATCATTAATAAAAATAAATGGAGGCAATACTGGGGAAATAATTAGATTAACAAGTAATAATACTAATAAGACGAAACAAATGTTAGAGTTAGTATCAAACAACAAGTATACCAAATAATGTATAAATACGAAAATAAGAAAAGAAGAGTTAAAATAAGATTGGGCTAGGTAGGCCCAATCCCTTAATCTGTCCTAACTTCTACGTTTTGGGCCTGCCAGGCCCATCAGAATCTCTGCCAGCCTGTCGTCCGATGGGCTTTGGCCCATCTCTGCCTATGATATACATTTTAGTGTATACCAGTGTATATCAATGTATAAACACTGATTTTGGCCTTCGAAATTTGTATTTCGGCCTCCATTCCTGCGTATTCGATATCCTATATAGGGCTGACTCGAAGAAGAGGAAGTTTGGGCCTTTATGGTCCAAGAAAATACAAGATGGGGTTCAAAAGAACCCCAAAACTATAGTTCATGTAAAGACAAGAAAATAAGGATTAGTATGCGATATAGATAACTCGAATAATATTGAGAATCACTAAAGTGAAACAATTTTAAGTAGATCACTCAGATTGGTAAATTAAATGTCAACTTTAAAATACGCTAGACATATTCTTTGGCCCAAACTCGACAAGATAATAACAAATGAATCAACAAGAACATTAAAATGATGAAATTCGACATTCATGAGTTCAAAACAACATAATCTGAATTTTTAAAATCTAATAGTAAAACCAAATACAATAACCATTAAACAAGGACAGAAGCAAGAAACTTTGAAATAGGCTGAACATAATAAAACTTAGGTGGAAGCATGAAATCAGTATTAAACAAGACTCTTGATTAGCAACACCATAGTTTCATAAACTCAACTGTAGCTACACTTCAGCAAGCAAGAAAGACAGGGAACAGGAGCATGCTTTCAACATTTCGATAGATTTTAACACAAAGAACATGTATTCGTGCTAGTGATCAAACTAACCTAGAATCTAGAGTTAAAGCATTAATGCAACGATATATTGTTGAGCATGTTCATAGAAAGACATAAGTGTGATTGGAATAGTGGAAAGATGATACCCAGGAAGATAAACTAGGATATATTGATGCACCAATCATTAACAAGCCAATCAAGTTCAAGTATGGATTAAGACAGTTGCTAGTTACCCTAAGACCAGAGAAAAACTTAACAGACTAGTGATGAAAGCTGCAAAAAGAAAAGCCTTAACAGTTAAAAACAAAACATCTTGATAGTTGAATCCAAAGAGACTACATATATTCACTATATCCCTATTTTAATGAAGACATGAATTTCATAAATAAGTAAAGGGGGATAAGGGATTGGAAAATCACATCAAACCAACCAGTTGAACTGAAACAGTGACTAAGGCCAGATAATAAATAAGTAAAGGGGGATAAGGGGTTGGAAAATCACATCAAACCAACCAGTTGAACTGAAACAGTGACTAAGGCCAGAACTGATCTGCCAACTGTTTTATACAGTGAACAAGTTTGAAACAAAAGAGTATCAGCCGGGCAACAGTTATGTTTTGAACAAATTTCTGATATAACGAGGTCAAAACAACTCGACATTCAGATTTCGAGAAAGAATAAGCTATGCAAACTTTATAGTCTAGTGGGCAGGCTATATTTACAGACTGTAAGCAGGTGAGATCTTTAAGGATGCTATATATCATCAGACAAACCCAAACTTTGAATGTTACACTATGTATTTGGCAAATAATGACCACACCAGTTTTAATTCAACAATACACAAGCAAGACATTCTTCCTTTATTTTTCAACAAAACTTAACAGGATGAGGACATAACCAGTAAGTAAAAGAACTTAATATCCTACTTCATAGAAGAGACCTTAGCATGCTTTCCTGTTTTAAGCATATAGTTAACTAATGAGGCTTGATTTTTAACACGAATTGGTTATCTAGCGTAAAACAGAATCTCAGTGAAATAGTATAGACAAACTCAAATATCCTATCATTTTTATCAAAAGATGATATTGAAAATGTAAGGTAATCAAACCATCAGTGCTTACACACAGAATTCCAGAGAAGGAAAAGGAAATCGAGCAAGACCAGAATTAAGCATGAACCACACATCAAACAGTGATTCGAGACTCAAGTTTGAGAAATATGTGACTACAACCAGATGAAGATGAACTCAAAATAACGTTAAATGAGCTGTATTCCTAAATTAGGGGGGTAAACAGTGGTAGCCGATCCATAATAAATCACCATGTCATCTAGCTTAAACAAAACATTTTCAACCTGTACTGAATTAATGCAGACATGAATATTCTCAACATAGCTTCAACAAACACATTCAGTCATAGCTCATGAGACTCGAATGAAAAATGAGATTGGGATATTACCTGTATTGGAGCAGGAACTGGGACGACGATCTTGACGAAGACGAACTCACTACCACGAAACTCGTACATAAGTTTTCGATTCAATACCCAGACGTTCTGGTTTCTATATCGATGAACAAGATTTGACTAAAGATTTATGAGATTATGAACGACTATGAGAAATCCAGCGAAAATTTTTTAGGGTTTCGAATTCTTGACCCACTTTTTCTTTTTCCTCCCCCTGAAATGGCGAAGAAAGCCAGTATTTATAGGGGATGATTAGGGTTCATAAATGAGGGAAATCAGAGAGTAAATGGGAAGAAATAGGATCGATGCTACGTGTGGGGAGCATGACGGGTGAGCAGGTGAGCATTAAAGAGTTGTCGAGAGTTGTCGGGGCGTGCGATCGATTGGCGTTCTTTGGGGTTTGGTTTCGCCTAGTTTTCTAGGTTCTTCTGGTTTTCTTCTTCAAACGAAGAAGAAGACAGGGAATGGGGAAAAGGGGAAGGGGAAGGGTTTCCGCGTGAAGGAGAAAGAAATAAAGGGGATTGGGGGCGCGTGGCCCCCACGCACGGGATTAAAAACTTTTTTTTTAATTTAATAAAAATAGACAAATATTTCAAAATTGTTAAAAATAAATAAATCGGGTAATTTATATTATGGAGGGTAAAAATTCGGTGTCAACAACGGTCCCTTTCTTTGGATATGATCGATGAAAGGGATCGTGCACAAAGAAACTTGACTAATCCAACTTTTAGCCGACCACATCTTTTGAAAAGCTTATGATGCGAACTATGAGAAATTATGGCCGGACCCTGGTTCTGGGTTCCTACATATCTCAGGTTATATGAGAATTCAGGTCACTTGTAGTTCAAAACGCTTGATTTTATGCATGATTTTGAAAGGATTCAAAAGCTATCCGAATATCAAATTATGAAGAAATTAGAATGGTCGGGAATGAGATTTGAGGGGTTAATGTTGGGATGCAGCCGAGTTTTTAAAATTGAGCTCGCCTATATATCCTGGGACTCAGGAATCAGGCTGCATGTAGTTCAACTCTATCGTTTGAAGGGGAAATCTCTTATTCTGAGATGACCTCTGGTCAGGAAGAGTGACAAACAAATTGAATTATGAAAAAGTGGTTGCAATCTTTTAATCATAAGTGTGGAGCTCTTCCCGGACATAATTTCCAAAACTCTTGGTACATTGTCACTCAGATTGGAAGATTGCCTCCGGTGAGGGTTGAGATCACCTGGATGTGAAACTGAAAACTAATGGACTTACAGAAGTGCCCAAACACCTTCTGATAGGGGTGTGGTTGGATTGTGGTGGTAGTCGCTTCCCAGCTCGTGTCCGAAAGGTTTAATGCCCCCTTTTAGACTCTGTCTCAGTTCACTGCTAAGAAAAAGTTTCACGTTGTGCTGCATCCTACTTGATAGCATCCACACCTGTGGTTTGTTTTTTGAGCATTCATCCTTTCGAATGCTCTTGAAATACTAAGACAAACTGTCAGTAAAAATCATAATTTGAATTAGAGCTGTCATCTCTTACCATATTTGATATGTATTCTTCTTTTCGGTGTGATAAATAATGAATCAATATGGCGCTCTGGGCGCGACTGAAAAGTAAATGGCGCTCTGGGCGCAGCTGGAAAATAGAATGGCGCTCTGGGCGCAATTGAAAAGTAAATGGTGCTCCGGGCGTAGCTGAAAAATAGAATGGCGCTCTGGGCGCAACTGAAAAGTAAATGGCGCTCTGGCCGTAACTGAAAGGTAAAATGGCGCTCAGGACGCAACTGAAAAGTAAATGGCGTTCTGGACGCAACTGGAAAGTAAATGGCGCTCTGGGCGCAATTGAAAAGTAAATGGCGCTCCGGGCGCAACTGAAAAAATGATGGTATTTCCACTTCGCGCTCTGGGCGCAATTGAAAAGTAAATGGCGCTCCGGGCGCAACTGAAAAGTAAATGGCGCTCCGGGCGCAACTAAAAAGTAAATGGCACTCTGGGCACAACTGGAAAATAAATGGCGCTCCGGGCGCAACTGAAAAGCAAATTGCGCTTTAGGCGCAACTGAAAAGGAAATGGCGCTCCGGGCGCAACTGAAAAGTAAATGGCGCTCCGGGCGCAACTGAAAAGTAAATGGCGCTTCGGGCGCAACTGAAAAGTAAATGGTGCTACGGGCGCAACTGCAAAGTAAATGGCGCTCCGGGCGCAACTGGAAAGTAAATGGCGCTCCGGGCGCAACTGGAACGTAAATGGCGCTCCGGGCGCAACTGGAAAGTAAATGATGCTCCGGGCGCAACTGGAAAGTAAATGGCGCTCTGGGCGCAACTGGAAAGTAAATGGCGCTCCGGGCGTAACTGGAAAGTAAATGGCGCTCCGGGCGCAACTGGAAAGTAAATGATGCTCCGGGCGCAACTGGAAAGTAAATGGCGCTCTGGGCGCAACTGGAAAGTAAATGGCGCTCCGGGCGTAACTGGAAAGTAAATGGCGCTCCGGGCGCAACTGGAAAGTAAATGGCGCTCCGGGCGCTCTGGGCGTAACTAAAAGTAAATGGGAAAATAAATGTAACCTCTTTCTGTGATGTATGGTTAGATGAACTGTTGGGGATTCGAGTGAGACAGAACTTATTTATGCCTCAATTTATTCCCTTGTAGATGAGACCTGCATAAATTTCCCTGCATCCACAAAAATTCGCTAATTTTAAAGTAATTGATCTGTGTTGATTCTTCATTGTCTGCTCCTCGCTTTGTCCTCTAATGAACCACTTTGATCTTGTACCTCTTGGTAGACAGAAGACAGAAAAATATTTATATCGAAAAATACTTGAAATGCCAAAATAATCAAATTGAGAAAGATTTCAAACAAAGATCACTGCCAGTTGTCATGTCACGTAAAGCTTAGATGAACATATCCAATTTTGACAAAGATTTTTGATGTGTTGAGGTTGTCTTTGAATTCCTGATCAGGCTGAGATGACTTTCTAATTTGTAATGATACTTAGCGAAATTTTGAGGGCAACCTCAAAATTTCTGTCCCAGTTTAGATGTTGTGAGGGGTTGACAGCATATCAGAAGTACCCAGAGAATTTTGAGACCTTTCTCAAAATTCTGTCCCAGTTGAAGCTTTAGCATGCTCCGAACTTTGATTTATTGAAGAGAGACGTCTCTGTTTAGAATTTTTGAGTTCCTCCTAAAAATTCTGTCCCAGTTTCCTTTATAGGAGTATGACCGAACCGTTATGGCGCCTACGTATCCTGTTGGGCAGGAATCAGGTCAAACGTAGTTCCCTCCTCGGGAGGTAGAGAAAAATGGAAATTTTAAAATAAGAAAATGACCGAGGCCGATATAGGCTACCTACGTATCTCATTCTTGAGAATTTAGGTCAGACGTAGTTCATTTAAAAAGGACTAATAAAAGGGTAAAGGGATGACTGAGGTCGACATAGGCCACCTACATATCTCATTCTTGAGAATTCAGGTCAAACGTAGTTCAAAAATAAAAGGAACAATAAGCGTAATTACAAAGTAAAAAAATAAACTCTAAATCTTCAAACATAATATCTCTTGACAGCATTTGAATTGATCGGTCTTGCCACTCTTGACCGTCCATCTCTAATAAGATTAATGCTCCCCCGGACAACACTTTTCGAATCATGTACGACCCTTGCCAGTTTTGGGCAAATTTCCCTTTGTGCTCATCTTCATTGGGAAAAATGCGTTTGAGCAACAATTGTCCGACCTTGAACATTCGAGATCTTATGTTTTTTTGAAGGAACGAATCATCCATTGTTGGTATTATTGCCCATGGCAAACAACCGTCATCCTCTTTTCATCGATTAAAGCTAGATGTTCGATTCGGTTATGAACCCAGTCGACGTCGCTCAATTCGGCTTCCTGAATAATTCTCAATGATGGTATTTCCACTTCGGCCAGTATTACTACTTCTGTTCCATATACCAGCAGGTACGGGGTTGCCCCAATGGAAGTTCTGACAGTGGTACGATATCCCAGCAAAGCATAAGGTAACATTCGTGCCATCCTCTGTGCTTATCAATCATTTTCCTTAAAATCTTCTTGATATTCTTGTTGGCGACTTCTACAGCTCCATTCATTTTAGGGCAGTATGCTGTTGAATTGCGATAAGTGATATTGAACTGCTCACATATCTCCTTCATCAAATTACTATTGAGATTCGCTCTATTATCGGTGACAATAGAATTTGGTATTCCGAATCGACATATCAAATTGCTGCGCACAAAATCAGCTACCACTTTTTTTGTCACGAACTTGTAGGAGGCTGCCTCTACCCACTTAGTAAAGTAGTCAATGGAAACCAGGATAAATCTATGACTATCAGAGGCGGCTGGCTCTATTGGACCAATAATATCCATGCCCCAAGCTACGAATGGCCAAGGAGAATTCATAGCTTTGAGTTCGTGAGGAGGGACATGAATCAAATCACCATGTATATGACATTGATGGCACTTTTCCATATACTTACAATAGTCGTGTTCCATAGTCATCCAAAAATAACCAGCTCGAAGGATTTTCCTCGCTAGAGTGAGTCCATTCATGTGAGTACCGCAAACTTTGATATGTACTTGTTCAACAAGCTTCATGGCTTCTGTAGTGTCAACACATCCAAGGTGACCTAGATCCAGAGTCCTTTTGTAAAGGATTTCTCCACTCGGAAAGAAATTGTTGGCCCTCCGGCAGATAGCTCTTTTCTGATCGGAATCAACATTTTCAGGGTAAGTTCCGATA
>DF358425.1:69111-93200 GCA_000787875.1 Solanum virginianum
AAAGGTCAGTCCACCTGTTCCGATCTCTAAGTACTTCTTTATATTGAAATACCAAGGCTTTCCTTCTGGTTCTGGCTCAACATGCAAATAATAGGCTAGTTGCTCTCCCAAATCTATCTCCAAAGGATTGATATACGTCATGTTCGGATGTTGAATCATCGAGGAAATGGTGGCAAGGGCGTCAGCGAACTCATTATGTATCCTTGGTGTGTGCTTGAACTCGATCTTTCAAAACCTTTTACACAGCCTCTGTACCAGGTGCACATATGGTATGATTTTAGGATACTTCACAGTCTATTCTCCCTGAACTTGATCCTTTTACACAGCCTCTATACCAGGTGCACATATGGTATGATTTTTGGGTTTTTCACAACCCATTCTCCCTGAACTTGATGAATCAGTAAATCTGAGTCTCCAATGACCAGCAACTCTTGGACATTCATATCTATGGCCATCCTCGAGCCCAAAATGCAAGCCTCATACTCAGACATATTATTGGTGCAACAAAATCAAAGTTTCACAGCCATCGGGTGATGTTGTCCAGATTCTGATATTAAGACTACTCTAATACCGCTACTTTGGCAATTCACAGCTCCGTCAAAGAATATTCGCCAGCCGAGCTATGCCTGGAAGATGTCTTCTCCTGCAAATGATATCTCTTCATTGGGAAAGTAGGTTTCGAGTGGTTCACAATTACCGTCAACAGGATTCTCCACAAGATGATCAGCTAAAACCTGTACTTTGATCACTTTTTGATTACATACACGATGTCGAACTCGCTCAACAACATTTGCCATTTGGCTAATCTTTTGGTCGGTATTGCTTTTTGAAAGATGTATTTTAATAGATCCATCTTCGAAATGAGGTGCATAGTGTAGGAAGATAAATAGTGCCTCAACTTTTGAGTAACCCAAGTTAAAGCACAACAAGTCTTCTCTAAGCAGGTATATCGAGGTTCATACAGAGTAAACTTCTTGCTTAAATAGTAGATTGCCCGTTCTTTCTTCCCGATTTCGTCATGTTGGCCCAGCACCTATCAGAAACTGACAGATACAATAATAGTAGGCTCCTTTCTCGCGGAGGCACCAACACTGGTGGATTAGACAAATAACTTTTGATAGTATCGAAAGCAATCTGGCACTCTTCATTCCAGTTTGTCAATGCATCCTTTTTCAACATCCTGAAAATAGGCTCACAAATCATCGTAGATTGGGCTATGAATTGACTGATGTAGTTTAATCTTTCCAAGAAACTCATGACTTCTTTCTTGGTTTTTGGAGTAGGCAAATCTTGGATCGCCTTGATCTTAGAAAGATCAAACTTGATACCTCTTCGACTGACTATAAATCCCAATAATTTACCGGCTGGTACCTCATAAGCGCATTTAGCAGGATTCAACTTCAAACTGTATCGGCGTAGGTGGTCAAAGAATTTTTTTAGATGAGTCAGATGATCCGCACTCTCACGGGATTTGATGATGACATCATCCACGTAAACCTCAATCTCTTTATGAATCATGTCATGGAAAAGAGTTGTTATAGCCCTTATATAGGCAGCTCCTACGTTTTTGAGACCAAATGGCATCACACGATAATGGTACACACCCTAGGGTGTGATAAAAGCTATTTTTTTTGCGTCCTCTTCATCCATTAAAATTTGATGATACCCTGAAAGCAATCTACGAATGACTATATCTCATGCTTGGCACAATTATCGATGAGAATATGAATATTTGGTAATGGAAAATCATCCTTAGGGCTGGCTTTATTGAGATCCCTATAATCAACACAAATTTTGATCTTTCCATCCTTCTTGGGCACTGGAACAATGTTGGCCAACCAAGTAGGGTATCTCATCACTTCTACCACCTTGGATCATATCTGCTTGGTAACTTCTTCTTTGATTTTTAGACTCAATTCTGGCTTGAACTTCTGAGTCTTCTGTTTTACTGGGCTAAACTCTGGGTTGATTGGTAATTTATGAGAGACAACATCAGTACTCAGACCTGGCATATCCTCATAAGACCAAGTGAACACATCCACATATTCTTTGAGCAAACTGGTGAGTTCCTCCTTTTGCATATCTTTCAGATGGACACTGATTCTGGTTTCCTTGACGCATTCTTCATTTCCAAAATTCACTATCTCTGTTTCCTCTAGATTAGGCTTATCCCGGTTCTCAAATTATCTCAATTCCTGAGCAAACTATTCGGGTATTGCATCTTTTTCATCGCACTCCTCAAGCTCATTGTCATCTGCTTCATTCTGTTCATTCAGCTCTTGACATAACATAACAGTGGCAGGTTTTAAATTATCTAAACTGAAATTATAAACAAACATAATTATGAAAAAGAAGTAATTAAAATGATAAGATTACTAACAGGTGCGCTTTGAAATATCTTAAGGCTTTCATTTAAAGAAATGGCAAAATTATGGACATGACCAAAGGTCAGTCCACCTTTAGAGATATTAAAATGAAGTCAAACAAGAGTGAAAATGATAAAGTAGCAGATGGGTCACAGGCTTCAGCCGGACTGCCACCTTTACATATTTAAAAAAAATATAATAAATCTGTCTATTCTTCGTCTACCAAGGCGAGTAGGGGATTAGCAAAGTGACGGATGTCCCTTGGCTATCTGGTTCTGCATCTCGATCGTTCGATTTCTGGCCAGTTTCATCATCATCCACTGTATCAATTTCTTCGAACAAGTCCCAGATCCCTCCCTCAAGACCATTGTAACCTATGCATTCTTGTACTGTAAATGACTAGTACAGATGCGGCATTGGCTGGGCCAAAGCTTGATCATCCTTCTGCTCCTACATCTCCCACTCTTCTTCTCTCAAGGTAGTGTACCCTAGGCCGAATCTTGGTTATTTAACTGGTAGTGGAATAGGTTCAGTAATACCCTGCGAATATTTCCCTAGCCCAAAACCAGGTTCGAATTCGTTTCTCAGCATCACAGTGGCAATCATCTTGTAAACAGTAGGCATAAGAGGTCCCGGCGTCCGGTCACCTTCGGTAGCATTTACAATTTCAACTGTGTAGAAATCTGACCCCCTAGTGACATTATGAATGATGGGTGCATACACATTTGAATGGATCCCTTCACCATATACAACCACTTCCTGCCCGTCCCAAGTAAACTTTATCATTTGGTGGAGGGTAGACGACACAGCTCCCGCCATATGGATCCAAGGTCTTCCCAACAACATGTTAAGATTGGTAGTTACGTCCATCACTTAAAGTTTAACCACGAACTCAGCAGGCCCCACATAAATAGTTAGATTCACTGCCCCCAGTGTATCTCTTCGGCTGCCATCAAATGCTCTCACACTGACTTGGCTCTGCTAAATTTTCCCCGCGTCGTAATTTAACTGCTCAAGGATGGATAATGGGTAAATGTTTAGTCTAGATCCATCATTGATTAGGACACGATTTAGGATCATATCTCGATACTTGATTGTGACATGAAGCGCCTTATTTTGCATGGCTCCCTCGAATGGTAGCTCCTCACTGCCAAAACTGATACGATGACCCTATGTAACCTGGCTTATCATGGCTGCCAGATTATTGTTGTCTATTCCTACAGGCACATAGGTATCCTCCAATGCTTTTGTCAATGCCTGCCTATGACGTTGTAAATTCATTAGTAGTGCCCATACAGAAATCTGGGCAGGTGCCTTCTCCAAGTACTTCACGATAGAGTATTCTTGAGGCCGTATTCTCCTTCAAAATTCTTCTGCCTCAGCTTCACTTATCGATCTCTAAGCCTTTCTACCTGCTCCCTGACTTGATTTCCTTGTGTCAACAACTTTGATCTCAACCTTCTTGTTGGGAATTCTTTTTGGTACTGTAATAATCATTTCACAAGGTACCAAAATCTCTAATTTTGGCTTCTTAGTGATACTCAGAGATGCCACACTTCTTTCTAAGCCTACAATATCATCTGGCACTATTTTCTTAGCCATAGGCCAATCCTCTTCTCTCTCAATCGTACCAGTCATGTTCTCCCCATGATCGGGCAATGGATTCTTATTGACATTTGGGGCAACAGTCCAAAGAATGACCATGTCATGATCAATCAAGTCCTGGATCTTGTGCTTTAGACTCATGCAATCTTTAGTGTCATGCCCAACACCGTTGGAGTGGTAAGCACAAGTTTGATCACCTCTGAAGAAATGGGAATTAATGTCTACGGCTTTTGGTGGGGCAGGCTGGATCAATCTGGCAGCTGATAGTCTCTCAAATAGTTTTGTTCAGCTTTTAGCAAGTGGAGTGAACACCCTAAGGGGTCTTTTCTCTGCGTTCAGATGAGGGGGCAGATAGTTATTTCGTGGTGGCGGGGGTACTCGATTATAGTTGGGATGGTTTCGCTGGGGAGGCGTAGGGGCTTGGAATTTTGGGTATGGTGATGCTTGGTAATTTAAAGGTGGGGCTCGGGTATTTATGGTCGGGTAAGAGGTGGAGGGATTCTGATAGGTTGGTTGGACACTAGAGCAATTTGGTAGCGGAGATTGGTAGTTCTGTATGAAGTTTGGATATTGTGAGGGGTGGTAATGGTCAGGAGCGGTTTGGTAGTTTGTGGGTGGAGTGGGTTGAAAATAGATGGAACTTTTGGGATGGCCGCTAGGGGCTCTCCTTCTGTCTTGTGTGCCAAAGACAGCGGACACATCTTCCTTCCTTTTCCTCGACATCTTGGATGTTCCAGCCGAACTCGATATACGAGTGATCTTGCCCGTCTTGAGCCCATCTTCAATATTCTCACCGATCTTGACTATGTCTACGAATTTCGCTCCAACGAGCAACATCATTCTTTCATAAAATTTTGGTTCCTGAGAGCGCATGAACACCTCGATGATTTCCTTTTCAGACATAGAAGAACGCACCCTGGCAACACTCTTTCTCCATCTATAGTCGCATCAACAATGCTTCACTTTTTTGACATCTACTAGCTGATCACAATACGCCCTCAGATCGGCCAAAGGATTGCCACTTCCATTCAAAGTGTCAAACTTTGGCACTTTGAATCCTTCCGGAAGGTTCAAATCTAGGTGAATGCATAAATCTTCGTAGTCCAGCCCCACAATCTCAGGTGTATAACAAAATTGCCTCATAGCCTTTGCAATTTCTTCCTTTATATCTAGCTTGGCCATCTCTTTATTGGCTTTCTATTCCTTTTCCTTCTTCTCATAATGGTCAACCTCGGTGTAAGTGGCATGAGGGATTTGTGAATTGGTAAGGATTGGGATATGGAAGGGGACTTGAGGGGGCATCACTTGGGTGATAGGTGGATTGTATTGGTTTGGGGCTTGATTTTCAGGAGGTATTATCTGGGACGAGTTGCAGGCTTGGGTGGCATCTGGATTTTGGAGGTGAGGTGGTGCTTAAGGAAAGATATTAGAAGGTCTTGCGTCGGGGGTGATGGTAGGTGAAGCTTGGACAGGGGTAATTGGTGGATTTGTTGATATTGGGGCAGGTCGATGAGATATATTTGGAGAAGAAAGATGAAATGGAGGCCTTGCCTCATCTGGACTAGGAAGATTGGTAGTGATAGCTAGATTTGCTAACTCTTAGTTTCTTCAGATTATTAGGTAATGCAAGATAACACACATATATCAATAAATACACAATTTTTGCTTTATTCAAGAATAAACTAGCCCACGGATATGTAAGATATAGTGATAGGCAGAACTTTGCCTATACGATTTCGGAAATAGTGGATCAAGAAGACTATGATATAGACAAGGGAAAAAATAAGCTTTTAGAAAGAAAGGGGCTGAACCAAACGACTGCCTACATATCTCGCAAATGAGAAATCAGGCCCTACGTAGTTCGGACCATAAGAAACGGCTTGATTTAAATAGACTTCATTACATAAAAAATGGAAAATATAGGATAAAAAGTTTGCCGAGAACATAAAATGTCTCTACTAAGACTTCTTCCATTGATTTTTTGCTTTCCTTCTTGATCAATCCTTTAGATGGATGTCAACTCGGCTCCCTCGGCCTCTTTGCTTGGTCCTAGGAGGGCACAATGGAGATTCTTTCTCTTCAACCGAGCTATCTCCTCTAGGGTGGCCTCGAGCTCCGCTTCCACCTCCGCGTTTCGAACCATTATGTTTCCAAGATGTTCCTCAAGGTTAAATGAGTATTCTTTGAGTATTTGATTTGCCTTGCCCAGGCCTAGTCGCTTATCCTTGGTATTCTTCATCTCTTCCTCTATCTCTGCTATTTCGGCGAGCATCATTTTGGTAGCATAATTTGTATCTCCATCTTCTTGGCTTTCTTGGGCGACCTTACTCAGCATCCTCATCAATATGCCTTCATTACTCTTAGCATTTTGGGCCTTTTCTATCCTTCTGCAAATCCAATCTTTGTTGAAAGGGAGAATGAATGCTTAAAAGAGGTTAAGAAAATTCGAATTTAGTTGAGAAACTTGAGACTCGAGGAGTTATTTGGTCGCATATTTTGATAGTAACTTGATTAATGTGCTTAGGGGATTCTAGAAAAGAAGTGGGCTAGAAATCTTCGAATAAAGCAACCTAATCACATAAACAATTATAAAACATATTACATAAACAGATAATGCGCGTCCTAAACAGATATGTGACCCTTTTGTGCCAAGGGTAGACCTATCGAATTGAACGGTGTGTATTAACTTAAAGGCAACCCATTATCCCAAAGTACCTTCTTTTGTCAAAAATAATAATAATAGAAAGCTTACAAGACATGTTGAAAGATGCTTATAAAGATACATTCAAATTTTAAAAGAAAGTGCAAAAAAAGCAATCCCACACAGGGGACAACAAGATTTTTAAGTTTCTCCGGCTCCCTCACTGACTCTTGCCCTTTTTGCTATCTCAACCTCATGCCACATGAAGTACCTATTTTCTATAAATAGTCTCTTATTGATTGGGTCGTTTCTTCGTGATCGGCTCCCCTTAGAGTCTGAATTTGCTGCTCCATGCGATCATCCAGCCCTATTATGCATTATCTCGCTCCGCTAAGCTCTTGTCTAAGTTGCTTTATAACCTCAACATCCTTCAAGTGTTGACGCTGATGAGTCAAGTGATTTTCTTAATACTTATCTTGGAGTCGATGAAATAAGACTTGACTTTCTGCTTCAACATCCTTGATATACCAAGGTATATTCAGGCCAGGCTTGACTGTTCCAGCAAGATTCTCCTTCAACCAACCCCTATACATATCACTACAGTCGGCATGATACCTGTTGGGAACCTTTTCTCCTGCCACGCTCTGAGTTTTCCATTCTCGAATTATCATCTTAGTGAAGGCTACCCGACCATCTTGGTGGTCTATCGCGAATTTCCTCATATCCCCTGTCTAAGGAATGACCTGCTTACAACCTAACTGCGTAAGCACTCGACCGAGAGCATACAACCTGGTCCCCCTAAGTCCTGCAAATACTAAGAAAGGAAGTTTCTTACTCTAAATTACAGTGTCACTCACAGTAACGTCGTCAATAAACCATTGTACATCTTCTTCTCGTAGTCCATCAATATTGGCATCTAAAACTGTTGTCCATTTCCTACTTTGAAGTGATTGAGGTGTAACCACCAACTATGAGAAGCGAACTAATCACTTCGACATTTTGAATCCGGTTCAGTAGGGTTGTGGGCTTTGAGTAAGTGTTTCATCATCCACCACTGAAGTATCAGGTTGCATCCTTGAAAGAATCGGCTTCCACTCTGGCATCTATCCAACGCCCTGTAAATATCAGCGAGGATCATAGGTGCTAAGGCATAATATTTTGTCATCGCTTTATATTGACCCCATTGAAAATGGCATGAGTAACCATCATCACATTCGGGTGAATGGCGTACACCAAATTTTGGGGAAAGACCATGGTCCCTAACAAGCATACCGCGAAGACAAAAGGTCGCTTTTCTTCCTAAGCCCGTTCAGAAGTAAATTCCTTTTTAAATCTCTCATAGCCATTACTGCGTCCGAATCGATAGTATATTTTTCGGAGTGGGAGGTTCGGTCCTTTGAGCCGACTAATCAATTCAATGTCGACGGATGAAAGTGCTTCCTTAATCTCTTTTGGCCCCAACACCTTGGGAATTAAAATGTCGTCCTCTGGCTTGGACCTTCTCTTTTTGCACATGCCTACGCTCTCATAACTTGCTAACACTTCCTCTAGAGTAGGGGTTAATTCAACTTACCAAAATGAAATACCATACGCTCGCTGTCCCAAAACTTAATTATCACGCCAATAAAGTTCAGCCAAACATCCATTTCCATCAGTGAAGGTAGATAACCTATGTACTTTTGAACTTCTCTTTTGTCGCATTCATTCATTCTTGCCGACCATACTTTGAGAAAAGGATGAGGACGAGTTACCATCGTAGTCTTCAAGGGTTCATAAACCTGAGTCATCCTGTAAAAATAAGAGTAAACCGGTTAAGTTCCCTCCCTCCGCCCAGGTGATAATGAGTTATTTAAATTATTACACACCCTTCAATTACAACACATAAGCATGATCGTCCATTTGGGCCAGGGCCACTTTGGACTCAAGGTGGTCTTTCTAATGGGCTCAGCACGCCTTACGTGCCGGGTCGTCTTAGGCAAATGCTTAAAATTAGGGATTTGGCTTCGCTCTATTCTAGGTGTCTAAGAGTGGTTTTGAATGGACCGGGAACCCAGGCGGACAACCTGAGCTGGAAATCATGACAAGCATTGGATGCCTCACGAACCAATAAAATGTCATTTATTCTGAAAAGGGTCAAATATTTGGGGATCCGACTGCGGGATCGCAAAACCATCCTTCCAAATACGCAATATATAATAGGATATGTCATGAAGTGCAAATGACAGTTTAATATCGATTGTAAAACAAATAAAGCAAATAAGGAAATATAATCAAATAATTAGTCAAACAACCTAATCTAATGGTTAGAACCTAATTGAAAGTCCCCAGCAGAGTCGCCATTTCTGTTATCCCAAAAAATGACCGACTCTCTCCGAAAATGAGATTCGATACTCAATTGATTTAAGCACGAACTAAATTCCCAAAAATTTAAAGAAAAGAGAGTCGCCACCTAATTTTAAGGATAATTAGGAGACCAAAATTTAATTCAAAACCTAACAGAAAAGTTTCAAAATTTCAGAGAAAATGGATAAGGGTTCAATTTCCACTTTGAGAAGAATTTAATCACTAAAAATGGCCTCTAACGTGCGGTCGACCGACGATTAGAGAATTTGACTAACTTTAAAAAATTTGATTAAATTTTGAAAGAGATTTGACTAAGTCTTCAAAATTGATTAAGTTTGATAAATTTACTAACTTTAAGAGAAATTTGACTAAATTGAAATCTGTTAACAGAATTTGAAAGAATGGAGCAAATTTGCGATAACGTATTAATTTCGAAAGAAATTTGACTAAATTGAAATCTGTTAACAGAATTTGAAAGAATGGAGCAAATTTGCGATAACGTATTAATTTCGAAAGAAATTTGACTAAATTGAAAATGATTTAATTTTTAAAATCATTAATTAAAATAAATAGAGGCAATACTGGGGAAACAATTAGATTAACAAGTAATAATACTAATAAGACGAAACAAATGTTAGAGTTAGTATCAAACAACAAGTATACCAAATAATGTATAAATACGAAAATAAGAAAAGAAGAGTTAAAATAAGATTGGGCTAGGCAGGCCCAATCCCTTAATCTGTCCTAACTTCTACGTTTTGGGCCTGCCAGGCCTATTAGAATCTCTGCCGGCCTGCCGTCCGATGGGATTTGGAACATCTCTGCCTATGATATACATTTTAGTGTATACCACTGTATATCAATGTATAAACACTGATTTGAGCCTTCAAAATTTGTATTTTGGCCTCCATTCCTGCGTATTCCTTATCCTATATTGGGCTGACTCAAAGAAGAGGAAGTTTGGGCCTCCATGGCCCAAGGAAATGCAAGATGGGGTTCAAAAGAACCTCAAAATTATAGTTCATGTAAAGACAAGAAAATAAGGATTAGTATGCGATATAGATAACTCGAATAATGTTGAGAATCACTAAAGTGAAACAATTTTGAGTAGATCACTGAGATTGGTAAATTAAATGTCAACTTTGAAAGACGCTAGACACAATCTTTGGCCCAAACTCGACAAGATAATAACAAATGAATCAACAAGAACATTGAAATGATGAAATTCGACATTCATGAGTTCAAAACAACATAATCTGGATTTTTAAAATCCAATAGTAAAACCGAATACAACAACCATTAAACAATGACAGAAGCAAAAAACTTTGAAATAAGCTGAATATTATAAAACTTAGGTGGAAGCATGAAACCAGTATTAAACAAGACTCTTGATTAGCAACACCATAGCTTTGTCAACTCAACTGTAGCTACACTTCAGCGAGCAAGAAAGACAGGGAACAGGAGCACGCTTTCAACATTTCGATAGATTTTAACACAAAGAATATGTATTCATGCTAGTGATCAAACTAACCTAGAATCTAGAGTTAAAGCATTAATGCAACGATATTTTGTTGAGCATGTTCATAGAAAGACATAAGTTTGATTGGAATAGTGGGAAGATGATACCCAGGAAGATATACTAGGATATATTGATGCACCAATCGTTAACAAGCCAATCATGTTCAAGTATGGATTAAGACAGTTGCTAGTTACCCTAAGACCAGAGAAAAAATTAACAGATTAGTGATGAAAGCTGCTAAAAGAAAATTCTTAACAGTTAAAAACTAAAAATCTTGATAGTTGAATCCAAGGAGACTACATATATTCACTATACCCCTATTTTAATGAAGACATGAATTTCATAAATATGTAAAGGGGGATAAGGGATGGGAAAATCACATCAAACCAACCAGTTGAACTGAAACAGTGACTAAGGCCAGAACTAATCTGCCAACTATTTTACATAGTGAACAAGTTTGAAACAAAAGAGTATCAACAGGGCGGCAGTGTATTTTTGAATAGATTTCCAATATAACGAGGACAAAATAACTCGACATTTAGATTTTGAGAAAGAATAAGCTATGCAAACTTTATAGTCTAGTAGGCTGGCTATATTTATAGACTGTAAGCAGGTGAGATCTTTAAGGATGCAATATATCATCAGACAAACCCAAACTTTGAATGTTACAGCATGTCTTTAGCAAATAATATCATGACCACGCCAGTTTTAATTCAACAATACACAAGCAAGGCATTCTTCCTTCATTTTTCAACAAAACTTAACAGGATGAGGACATAACCAGCAAGTAAAAGAACTTAATATCCTACTTCATAGAAGAGACCTTAACAAGAAAAACAAGACCAGACATTTCATTTTTCTAAGGATTAACAAAGTTTGGATAAATAGGTTCAAAGTGAAGCATGACAACACAGAACATGAATGAAGACAAACCATTTTCGGGCAAAGTCATGTTTAGATGATGGATGAATAAAAGAAATATAGGATCCAAGAATCATACATGTGAACTGGAGAAGGATACATTCAGTAAAGCAAAGCAGTGATATTAATCCAATAACATCTGATTCATGAGAAAACTAAGTAAGACAAGCATAAAACATGCTTTCCTGTTTTAAGCATATAGTTAACTAATGAGGCTTGATTTTCAACACGAATTGGTTATCTAGCATAAAACAGAATCTCAGTGAAGTGGTATAGACAGACTCAAACATCCTATCATTTTTATCAGAAGATAATATTGACAATGTAAGAAAATTAAACCATCAGTGCTACCACATAGAATTCCAGAGAAGAAAAAGGGAATCAAGCAAGACCAGAATTAAGCATGAACCACGCATCAAACAGTGACTCGAGACTCAAGTTTGAGAAACATGTGACTACAACCAGATGAGGATGAACTCAAAACGATGTTAAATGAGCTGTATTCATAAATGAGGAGGGTAAATAGTGGTAGACAATCCATAATAAATCAACGTGTTATCTAGCTTAAACAAAACATTTTCAACCAGTACTGAATTAATGCAGACATAAATATTCTCAACACAGCTTCAACAAACACATTTAGTCATAGCTCGTGAGACTCAAATGAAAAACAAGATTGGGATATTACCTGTATTGAAGCAGGAACTGGGACGACGAGCTTGACGAAGATGAACTCACCACCACAAAACTCGTACACAAGTTTTTGACTCAATACCCAGACATTCTGGTTTCTAAATCGACGAACAAGATTTGACTAAAGATTTATGAGATTACGAACGGCTATGAGAAATCAAACAAAAAGTTTTTAGGGTTTTGAATTCTTGACCCACTTTTTCTTTTTCCTCCCCCCTAAAATGGCGAAGAAAGCCAATATTTATAGGAGATGATTAGGGTTTATAAATGGGGGAAATCAGAGAGTAAATAGGAAGAAATGGGATCGATGCTACGCGTGGGGAGCATGACGGGTGAGCAGGTGAGCATTAAAGAGTTATTGAGGATTGTCGAGGTGTGCGATCGATTGGCATTCTTTGGGGTTTGGTTTCGCCTGGTTTTCTGGGTTCTTCTGGTTTTCTTCTTCAAACGAAGAAGAAGACAGGGGAATGGGGAAATGGGAAAGAGGAATGGTCTACGCGTGAAGGAGAAAGAAATAAAGGGGATTGGAGGCGCGTGGCCCTCACGCGCGGGATTAAAAACTTTTTTTTTAATTTAATAAAAATAGATAAATATTTCAAAATTGTTAAAAATAAACAAACTGGGTAATTTGTATTATGGAGGGTAAATATTCGGTGTCAACAGTGTCGTAATATTCTGGAAGTTGAAAAGTTGAAACAAAGAAAAAAATACAAAATAATTACTAGTGCAATATTTTACGAACACTGTTTACGGGCTGCGAATTGTCCCATGGATCGTAAAAAATTCCATGGCATTAGATCTTAAAGATTGTAAATTTTCAAGTAAAGTTCATGACAGAGTTCACGGACTGTGGAAGCTTTTATGAACCATGTACCCGCCCGTGAAGCCTGACCCCTCTTGGATCTAGGAATCTCATCTTTTACGGGCACTTATACGGTCCGTGTTGATTTGTACAGGTTGCAGACACTCTCATGAAAAGGCCACTTTTAATAAATCTAGACCCCTAATTTCACGGACTCTTGTATGGTCTGTAATAGTTTGTATGGCTCGTAGGGCTTTCCATGAAAGTGTGTCCTCTGAAATTCAGAGCCCCACATTCTACTGACTGTATAGTCTGTGGAGTGTTGTGTATAGACATTATAGGGTGTTTACAAAGTGTCCTCGACATATCAAGAATATTTTAGTCTTTACCTATCTTTTTAACTTATACCATTTTGAACTATTTTAAGCGCGATTTATGGGTACTACGAGCCCAATTACTCATTCACTCAACTCCCAATCCAATTAGAAAATTCTCTCTCTAGAATTCTTCTCTCTAGGCGAGATCACAATCAATTCCAAGTTTCTTCAATCAACTCTGTAAATTCAAAATTCAAGCAAGGTTTTACTTGAAGTATGTCTATATTTCATAGTCTCAATTTAAATTTAATTTCACAAGTTTGATTACAATTCAAGTTAGGATTTCAATGTTTTCATGTGGGTTCCATCGTATTGCATTCAATCTTCTAAATTGACCTCATAAAACATGATTTGAGTATAATTCAACAATTTGAAGAATGAATTTTATGAAGTCATACCATGTATATACTTTATGATTATGAATTCAATTTTATTGACATGCATGAACTATAATTTGTAGAAAATTATAAATTTAAAGATACTTTCAAGTAAAGTACCATTATACTTTTATAAAATCTAGATTTGCTTACGACTGAAGCATACTCATTATGAATTTGGACTACTTATGATTGAAATCAATTCTCACTATGATATTATGATTTGAGATTTCTTCTGATTGAAGTCTTCTCACTGTGATTTGATGTTTTTGATTAAATATCCTTTGCTAATTCTTACGAGATTGCACGCCTCATGAGAGTACTCTAGCCATGACCGACACTCAAAAATTATTTCTAATTCCTAAGTAAACCAATTGGTCTGATTACTCATTCAATTAGTAGAAGACTCATTGAAACCAAGAGAAATAACTCAAGTGGATATTTAAATCATCATTTGAAATAGTTTCAATATCTTATTATTTTAACTCAACGTCTCAATTTAAATAAACAATAATAGTTTCAAAATTAACTTTGAAAGGAAAACAAACTCTATTCTTACTCGATCTGACTCAATTTATGAAACCTCTATCAACTCATAAGAAGGTGCAAGGCAATCCCAAGGCTACCTCAAGATAATATAAGGGAATAATGTAAAATGAAAAGGATTCCTCTGAAAGCAAGGAGGTCAAACCACTATCTAAAAATGAATAGATCTTCAATAAAGTATCTGTTGAGGATCTCTAACACCAGTATCTGCATCATAAAATGATGCAGCACCGAGTGGCATTAGTTTATGAAATATACGATATGTAAAACAACTGCATAAAATAAGTGCATCAACGGTACTCAAGAAAGAATTAACTCAACTCAACATCAATATACTGTGCAAGTTTAAAATAGTATAAACAATGCTTTAATCAATCATCAATATGTATATGCAATATAGTAAAATAAAACATCTTTACTCATTAGGGAATTTCTCTAATTGACACCCATCACCTATGAGCTAGTGATAGTATAACAAGTTCGTTGTCATTGCCACAACTATCCAATACTTATCATGATAAAGGATGCTTAGCCTCAATGAATCCAATGATAAAAGTACTTTTTAGGGACAAGAGAATCTAGGCCTCTATTTTATGCTAACTACTTAGTTTATGGGATTCGAGTTACTTCTACTCACTATAAAAAAAAGCTTTAACAACATTTAAGGACGAGTTAATAATCTTGTCTTTAAAAGTAAATGTATTAGGACGAGATTGTATTCCCTTCCTTAATTCGGTAGTTCATTGAGAAGGTAGTATATTTGGTCTCTAAAGTAATTAGTAACTGGTCCCAAATTATTAAAAAAAATTAAAAGACTTGAGCGGGAGAAAAGTGTGGCAAATTAAAGTACTAAAATTTTTAAAAATATATTTTTAGGATATTTAGTTCCAAAATATATGTTGAGGTAATTAAAATTCTAAAAAAAAAACAAAAACAAAAAACCCTGTATTTCTCATCAATACATCGTTACAGGCTTACAACCCTAGCGTCCCAGTACAATTGATCCTGAGAGTTCCGAGAAAGATGATGTCTTTCTATGCCAGAAAAGACTAGAAGCATCTTCTAATGCTGCAGGAACTTCGTTGAGGAATATGATGTTGCGGTCCCACTCTTCAATTGACAGAAAATAGAGGTATTCTTTCACTCAGCTAAGACACCATGCTTTTACATTATAACATTAACATTTCATCGTATCCTCTTTGAGCAAAGGAAATTCAGAATGTTCATCTGTTTCTATATTTTTTCTGTTTCGTGGATCTTATTATCTATTGAATCTATCTCTATGTATCGGTTTCTCGCACAGTGAACCCCATATTGCTACTGCAGCTTAGAGAAGGAGCAGAAGGAAAGTTATTACTGAACTTAGGACTACTAGCTCAAGGTTTACTTTTCTATGGCCACAACTCCTATTCAATTGATTTTTCCTTACATATCCAATGAAGCTCGTTATCAGTTTTCCAATTTTGGATGAGATCATACCAATAAAATATACTTTGGATCAAATTAGTTTTCCGATCTTCACAAATTAACTTGCTAAAAAATAAGATCATTTGAAGTCCTTTGGTTGCAGTTACCCATGTTCATCTGTTTCACTATGTTTCTGGTATGACTATTAGGGATGTATACGTAATGGACATGCAAATAGGAGTTCTGTTTCTTGCAAGTTTTCTGGTAACTTAAATTTTGATTAGAACTTAATGAACTAAGAAATGTCCTTGCACAAGCATCTGTGGCAAATAATAATGTTACAGAGCAAGCAATGTTTGGCTTAAAATGATGTCCTTTTATAAAGTTGGATAGCTTAAACTGCAGAGGTTGATGTTTCTTTGAAACATGATATTTGTAACACCCAGTAAAATTACCCCTAAAACATAATCGTGCACACAATGCGTCTTCTAAAGTTTTGATGAGAAATTCGAGATCAAATTTGTGATCAGTGCCAAAAATCAAGTGGAAAAATGGACTAGACCCGATTTAAGAGCAACTGGGTCAAAAAATAATTTTTTGCTAATTAATACGAAAACAGTGTCTATCCGTGCCCCTAGCGCGACGCGGAGTAACACTTTGTCTTTTTTCTTAAATGTTTTGATCAAAATTTGAAATTCCAAAAAATTGCAAAAATATACTAGTCCGCGCCCCTGGTGCATACGTCGCAGGCCAGTGTGCAAGATTTCAATTTTTTAAAAATTTGAAAAGGGCCTTTTGGTCATTCCCCACCCATCCTAAGTCCTAAAACGTGTTTTAAAGGTCATTTATACCAATTAAGTGTTCCAAAAAACCAATTTCTCTTTACGTTCAATGTAAGAAGTCTTGGAGAAGGGAGACAGAAAGCTCTGAGGATGAGGGTTTGAGTTCAAGTTCTTGAAGAAGAGTCGGTAATTTGCCATCCCAGATATGCAAAGATTACCTAAAACATGAGATTGTCCTCGCATGTGCCCCCTGATTGAATTAGGTGGGTAGTTGATAGGTGATTGGTTTATGTTATAATTTCTTGAATACTATCTTGAGAATTACTATTATTCTACATGTATTTTAGTATGTAGATGGCAATCATAACTTTAATTATGCATTCAACTGATTCATTGAGCTATTGTGTATACTATGCATATTTAATTGTTAAAGAATCCATGAATGAAGCTAGGGTTGATGTCTAGAGCCCGGATGTCATATGTATGCATGATTGATGTGATCTGGGTCTTGATCTAAGTGAATAGTGATGATAATGTTGCTAAAATTGATGGAGTATGAGTCTCTTGGAGTCATTACGAGGTCACATATGAGTTATAAAGAATGATCATAATATTCCTGAGTTGAGAGATGATGATATGAGATGATGTGTTATCCAAAAGAGACTAAACAATGAGAAAACTTTGATGTTGATGTTTATGAGCATGTTGAGTCCTGAAAGAACTATTGAGCACAAAAAAAGAGTAAGAGTGAGTCTCACTCACACTCATTAACTACGTGGTCAGCGTAGAAGAAGATTAGACTGTAAGAATAAATGTTTCCTTAGTCCCAAAAGAGGACTTGATGTTATTATAAACCCCCCTGATGTACGCACTTTCACCCCGACAAGGTACTAGGTGAATGCCACAACAACATCGCTTCATTGTACCATCACCAGCCCATAGGTGATGGATATAGGTCCAAGAAACTCCCAGAATAGGTCCCTTAATAATAGTACTCTAATGTTAATGTGATAGTATGAGCGTTGATTGAGGGTGATGTGATAAAGTTCTATCCCTTATCTAGAGTTGAGGTCGAATGATTGATGAACTGATGTCATTTCATATTGTATAACACCTATTATTTACTTTAGCCCATTTTTACATACAGTACATTCCACGTACTAACACCCCTTTTGGCGCTGCATCATTTTATGATACAGATTCAGTAGACAGAGGACTTCAACAGCCTAATCGTTGAGGTTCAGAGCTTCTTGATTTCAGATCGTAGTGAGTCCTCCCCTGCGTTCGAAGGATGGTTATTTCTTTAGCTTTATTGAGTCATTTTACTTTGATTGTGGTAGCCATGGCTTTTCATGGTACCATCTTAGACAATAGTATAGAGGCTTCATAGACATAGAAAAATGACGTTTGATGTTAGGATTCCTTTCCCCCTATTATTCTACTTTTAAACTAAGCTTGTTTCCTTTATCTTGCTTCATATGATGGATGTTGATGATGAGTTTGATAGCCCACTGATAGTTAAAATATTCTTTATTACCTTTCGCAAATGAATTGATTGAACGAATGTGATGAGGCTAGGTGGTTCGCTTAGGAGCTAGCAATAGTTTTCGAATGTCAGTTACGCCTAGGGTACCCTCCCGGGGCGTGACACACGTGTGAATGGGTTTTTCCTTTTTCAGAATTGTATTGTGTGTAGCATTTTAATATTTACTTACTACATATTTATTTCTTTCCACCAATTCTGAGTGAGTCATTTATGGTAATTTCTTTTATTTTCTTTGAAATATTTTGTGTGATATGTCAAATCTTTTTATATTTTTTTATTTTTATTTTAAAAATAATTTAGTACCATTAATGCAGCAATTAAAGAGTCATTTTCTTTATGGTATTTTTATTTTTATTTTTTTTACAATGCTCATATTTCAAGGTAATTTTTCGTGTCAATTATCTTTTCTTATTTTTTAATTTAATGTGCTAATTTTTTGGGATTTGATAAATATTATTCTACTTCTTAAGTTCCCCAAAATCATTAAACTCGTTTTGCTTTTGGATTTGAAGAAAATTTTGTATCTTGGTTGTCTCATTCATCAGGTTCACATCTCTCATCCGTTTCATAGATATGATTAACTATAAAATATTTTACAAATTTATTTATTTTACCAAATAAAATCTAATTTTGGTTAAAAATATAAATTAATTTTTCATCTAAAATAAGTTTATACCAAAATTTAACTAATTATTAAATTAAATTTTAGTTAAAATACAAACTTTATATAATAGGTACGCAGATACATACCATATATCTTACATTAAATATATGGTATGTATCAAATTTTTACCTAAAAAGGTTATTTTTGAGTTATTGAACATCATTTTTTATTAAACAACAAAATCTTAAATTATATCAGTTCACCATATTTATACCAATCACTATATCTACATATCAACCACCAACAATCTAACTCACACCAATTAATAGTTTCACCATACAAATAAATCATTTACATTCAATTAAGAAAGTCAAATTTAATGCAAAATATATTTTTTTCATCAAAATTAATTTATAGTATTCACCAAGCTTAAGCAAATTTGTACCATATATAGTATCAATAATACATCAACATTTAATCCAAAAAATTCTATATATATTTAGGATTGAACGCCATATCCAGTAAATAATGAGAACCTAAGTTTTGCCACATACAAACTTTATACCAACTATTTTATTAACTATCACTCAAATTAAGCTAAAATTTAGACATAATAATTCATTGGTAAAAAAATAAGAAATATAAAAACACATATGTATAATCATTCACAAATAATTCGTTAAATTAACAATATCATGTTATGGTGAAGTAGGAAAAAAAGTTAACTAAATAACATACATTTGTAATTCAACAAAATTATTCATCTAGAGAAAATTTGGTGCAAGTCTTCTTGTTATGTCTTTTGTGTTGCACATCTACTACTGCAAACTTTGCATCTCTTGAAGTTCACCCTATTAAATTGAGGTTCTCCTTTATTTTCTTTTTGCAACTCTTCTCAAAAATGTGATGGAATAATCACATGACGATGGCTCCAATCGGGTATTCCAACAACACACATATATAGATGTTACTATTATAATACCACAATAGGGTATCAAACTAACAACTCATTATTTATAAATATATCGTATTAAAATACAAAGATTACCAAAAGATGATTCATTCAAGATTCACACATATATAGTTTTATCATTATAATATCATAATATGTATCAAATTAACAACCCATTATTTATAAATACACCATATTAAGATATAAAGATATACCAAAAAGATAATTTATTGAAGATTCACACATATATATTTGTTACCATTATAACACCATATAGGCATCAAACTAACAACCCATTATTTATAAATACACCATATGAAAATAAAATCATAGACCAAAACAGTACTCAAAACAACAATAACTAACTCATCCCTTCTGACACCAAAATATGTCATCATGAAATTATGGCATATCAATATAACTTCCAATTTATGAAAAAAACAATTAGAAAGAAAACATCTTTACTGCAAATACCATCACCTAAATATATGTATATACAAAATCTAAAATAAAGAAGCTTTCTAATTTTACTCCAACTATAAAGCATCCAAATAGATAAGATAACATTTAATTTAAATGTAGAATTCACATTCAAATTACCATAACAAAAATTAAAATTTGCCTACTTATTAAAAACCAATAGCCACCAATAGACTTGGTGTATAGAACTACTTTAGTTACTTTAAATCATCACTCATAATACAATCAAACTTTACATATTATTTCACATCAAATATTTAGCATAGTATCTACCATAATCTATAGTAAATTGAATATTAAAACTATGCATTGTTGAAAATCAAAACAATTTTAATACGTTTCTAGTCAAAAAACACAAATCATTTACATAATATATTTGATATGAATTGTTAAATAACATACCTGTTAAGTTCCATCTTCCACCATATTGGATCAAAATTGATACAAAGTTGTTATTCTCCATTGCTTGAGTTGCAGAGAAAAATTTTCAATCACGTTTGTTTTTTTAGAGCAGCCTCACGCTATTAAGGTATGAGTGAGAAACATTATATAATCACTTTGGTAATTAATCAATTTGGTAGAATGTGCCTTTTTATGGCGATTTCCTTCCATTAAAGGTACAGCTGCCATAATTATGCTCTTGCTAAACAATTTTACCTCTTTTGCCAAAAAAAATATCGGTATGCTAGTATAAATATGAAAATATTAGTAAGGTTATGTAATTTAGGTTCTTAAATTGTATAGTTAATTTTTCATTTCTTGCAATAAATAACTCACTCAAGATGATTTACATTTATGACAAGTAATGAAGGAAAAATGACCATTTATTCCTCTATGGCCAAAAAACTTAACTATACATTTAAGAAATGAGACATCAAGAGAAACTCATATCTAAAATTTTGAGTTGCTTAGAGGAAGAATTAAGTTGATGTGCATTGAAATCTATCAGTAAAGAACTTTGAAGCTCAAATTTTAAATTCAACCGATCACAAACATAAATTATTTATAGTAAATATCATATCAAAATACTCAAAACATCGAGAGGAGCTCATATCTAAAATATAAAACCATTTAGAGGAGATTTGAGTTGGTCAAGATTGAAAAAAAAAAATTCAACTTGTTGAGGAAGATGAACTAATGCAATGTATAAATATTGTATAGCAGTATATATACATATATACATTATATTAGGCGTGGCAAAATTAAACCTAACCTGCTCAACCCGTTGAGTTTGGGCGGGTTAATAATCCGCTCATTTATTAGCTCAATCCATCTCATTTCAACCAATTTAAAGTTGGGTTGATATGCAACCTGAATTGACTCTAGCGAGATTTTGTCAAAATATTTTTTTAATTTGATATGTTTTATAAAGTCAGAATAAACGAAAATATAATTTAATTAAGTACTAAAATATTAGAAAAGAACAAATAAAATACGTAAAACTTAGTGAAAATTGAGTGTGGTTGGGTCTTGACCCGCTTTATAACCCGTTTTGACCCAAATAAATTTGGATTGGGTCTTGACCTGTTTCTTGTATTGACCCATTATGACCCGCTCAAATTTGACTCAACTCGCCTAATTGTCAGCTACATTATATATACATAATTATATACTAATTATACAATATTAATGCATTACATATACGTGGAAGCATTTTTAAATTTTTTTTTTTTGTGGGCGATACATTTAGTTAGAGGCACTTAAAATTTAACAAGGCAAATACACCATTTAGTAGAAACAGGCAACATGGATTGATGAATATGTGAAGGAACACATATCATACAAACCTGCCATGCTTCAAAAATGAAACCTTAGGATATGATGTAAAATAGGTTTTAATAATATCCATTTTGTAACCTTGACTTTTGATGAATTTGTCCGCAAACATCGCCTGTAGAAATTACATATTTTGTTGGATGGCACGTTACAATCATGTGCCTCTTGACTAGTAGTTGTAGGCATGCACAAATAGCCCTTTCAACCAAAAAAATATTATCTTACATGTGCCGGCAATGATGGAGTTTCATTACGGAGAAATTAGTAACAATAAATATCTAAAAAATATTTGACGAAAGAGTACCAATTGTTTATTTATTGTTAATCCGATTTGTTATCACTATTAATTTTGACTTATGATTTAAAAGTTAAAAGTCATTTTTCTAATTTATGGCATTTAGTTTATTTTTATTGCTTTGCCTTCTAAACAAAAATAAATATTTATAACCACTTTTTATCTTTACTCAAACCCGTTAAAATTACTTAAAAACTATTTTGACTTAAAAATACTTAAAACAAGCCAATCCTAACGGACACAAACTCATTAAATGAAAAAATATTACCTACTAAAAAATTATTTTTCTTCTGATTCAGATAGAAATATCATATTTGTATCACCATAATCATGATGGTGAGTACTACTGTCTTCGACTCATATTATATGAGCATTTTTTATTTTACACGGTAACTAAGAAATCATTAATATACTAGTGAATTTTATAATTTTAGTTTTTATTTATATCAATGTGCATTAAGTTAAGTTAGAAAAAATATACATAAAATATAGGAATAGTTTACTCTTTGAATGTGAAAGTAATTAATTATCTCTTAAAATTTTCAAATATTATATTAATAATGGGGTAAAATGAGAAAAATTGAATTAATTCTATTCTAATTAAGTAAGTGTCCATATAACGTTGGATAAATATTTATAAAAGATGTTCATATAATAGGAGACAGAAGGAGTATATTGTTAAGTTGTGTTTTTAGGTTATTGAAGCCTTCAATTAAAAAGAGCCAAGTATTTTGAACGGTTAAAAGCATCGATGCTGGCGTAGTCTTTTTTAGTTAATTTTAAAATTAGATGGGATTTTAAAGTTCTGTTTTGAAAGGCCAAAGCAATATATATGCTACCAAAATTAATTCAAATATGATTAAATTATTAAACAATTGTACAAGAACATAAATGACGGGCATTTTTTAGCACTTCCAGAAAAAGTTAATAGCAAGCATTCAAAATGTGAAAAGGGGTATTGATCCCAAGGAAAATAAAAGTGTTAAGTGTTTTTCTTTTCAAATCAAATATCTTAGTTTTGACTTTGCACAAAAAAGGTGCAATGTATTTTTTATTTTTATTTTTTAGACAGGAGGCTAAGGTAGCCAGCTGAAGCAGGCAGTAGTTGGATGATATGACTGCTTCAACTATTTTTTTAAACAGACAGCGATTGATCGACGTGTTTGCTTTAGTTGTTATAAAAATATTTCGTGAATTTTTTTAGTTTAATTTTTTTTAAGGTAACTGCTTACTTCAATTATGATTTTAAAATATTATTCCTAATAAATAATTTTCTCAGTGTTTCAACTATGATTTCACTATATCAACCCAATCAATTATTTTAAGTTAAATAAATACTGAAATAGAATAAAATAATTTTTTCTTTAAATTAGACAAATAAAATTAAATAACTGTTTTAATATCTTCCCGTGATTATATTTGTGTCAAAAAAAAAATACTACAAATATATACATAATAATTTAAAATCACTTCATCATAAAATTTAAATTTAATCAATACTAGTAATATTTATTGAATATTAATTTTACATTTAGTGAGAAATATAATAGCATTCAATTATATTATCAAAAATAAATTTATGAATAACTATTAAGCGCACGCATTACACGGGATGATATTACTTATATGTATGTCTAATATATGCTCTATAGAAGGTGTATTTTAGTTAAAGTTTTCACTTGGAAATTTACGAAGTTTGAAGGGAATGGGAAAGGTTAGAAAAGCAGAAAAAGTTATCTTTGCTTATCGAAATTGAAGAAACCCCCCAAAGGATGATGATATAGCAACGACAAAGAAAAAATTAGAAAGAAAATGAAAAGGGGCGGTTAAAAAGCTCTTCTTCTTCTTTCTTTCTTTTAGATGTTCATGATTATACACAAGTTGAGAAATAGACAAAGTTTGCACGTATGTTTCGTGTCAATTTAGAAATTATATATAAATAATATTTATTATTAAAATAAATATAATATTCATATAACTAAAATTAAATAAATGCTATTAATTTGATGCAATAGTTTAATCTATTATGAGCGGACAAAGATGAAAAGTTAATAGTT
>DF358424.1:7236-18019 GCA_000787875.1 Solanum virginianum
ATCCAGAATGGAAGATATTAACTTGCGGCTATCTCAAGCATGTAAATGTAAGCCAAATTTCAAACTTTTGAAGCTAAACCAGTTTTCAAACTTGAGCATTCTTAGATTGAATTTTTAAAAAGCTTAGTTATACAACCAATTCATTAACATCTGTACACCAATATTTCAGTTTATGTAAAATTGGTAAGGCGGTTGAGCCAGCTGAGCATTGCTAGCTTCATTCCATGACACCACTGATTGACCTGATCATTTTACATTGCTTATGCTTGAAGCTGGCATATGTCCAATCATCCAATATGGTCGGTAAGAATTAAGAATCTGAAAAATAAGATGCAAGTTGTAACTCTTTCACCATAAATCTAAACAATAGCATGCTAACTCAATTTAACATGTCAGGTACTACTTCTAAAAGCAACAAGATTTTTGCATTCACTACTAACCAAGGGAACTGGAGAAGATTGAAAGCTAGGTCTGGTGGTGTTTTTGAACCTAGCCTCATACCAAGAGGTTGATACATCATCCCCTGCCATGTTGGTACTTGAGTGACAACCCCATGGCCTGGATAATAAAGAGGTGGATATGTGCCAGGCAGCATAGCCAAAGGTCTTGTTAGCCCGGCAATTCGTTGTGCATTTATAGCTGTAGCTGGACCTGTCTTTCAGATTTCCTTTAAGAAATAGCACATATAGTGGCTTTTGGCGAAGTACATATCCTGTGAAACATCTCACAAAAATAAAGCTCATTTTAAAGGACCTGTAACTTTGAACTATAGAGAATTTTGAGGGCATATTCAACATTAGCATATCATACAGTGTAACACTTAGTGATGAATTGGATACTAAAAATCAAGAGATTTAATTAATCATACTACATGTAAATCTCTCAATTCAAGAATCGGAATTGTCCCTACATTGAAGAGTAGGTGAAGAATACGAAAGAGGAAACATGCAAGAAAATAGATTTACCAAAATTGGAGTACCTTTATTGGGTGATAACGTACATGCAAGCATCGGTGATATAAGCACATAAACATATACTTGACCAATAGTATACACAGGTTTGGCATGATTCTTATTATGAAATCATGTAAATATATGGCTCACCGTAAAAAGTATTCACGGTAGTATAGGCCTCCTCTACTGTGGAGAAGCATACAAATCCAAAACCCTTACTCACACCTTTCTCATCTTGCATGATTTTTGAAGAAGTAATTGTGCCACATAGGCCAAACAGTTCACGCAGCTCACTGTCAGAGACATCCTCATCAATATTCTTGATATACACATTTGAACCCTGACATTATCAATAATGAAGTATATTTATAAATAGATCATAAATAATTAATTCTCTTTTGTTATAAGGAAATGAGAATCAGTACCTGGTATTTCATAATTTGTTCTCTCTTTCGCTCTTCAAAGAGGCGCTTCAGATACTGTTCGCACTCTGCTTTCTTTTGTGCTCTCGCTATGTACAAGGTCTTACAGCCTAATTAATGAGAATATGTAACCATTCAAAATCACAAATAACATAGCTCAATCATATTTAAGAATAAAACAATATCAAATAGTCCAAATTTACCAATTGGTGATCCATTCATTGCTTCCATAGCTTTTCTAGCATCATCAAGATCATCAAAGTTCACAAATCCAAAGCCCCCTGAAGTTCCACTTTCGTTTTACAATAATAAGCTAAGAATCTTCCCAAATTCGGAGAACTTTTTCCTAAGATGCTCCTCTGAGATGTTAGGGTCCAAGTTCTTGAAGTACAAAATTGTGTACTTAGCATCAAGATTGGGCAAAATTCGATCAACCTTTTTGAAAAACTTACCAACATACCTATGTCATCAATATTGCAAGATATAAACAGACTCACATAAAAATCATGTGAACAAATATAACAATTGATTCATTTAAGGTCATCATAATTGCGATGAGTATGAAAATGCGCATACATCTGCTTGTCTCCAGCCATGGTCCCATTAAGCTTCTCAATAGCAGCATTTGCAGACTCCTCCAACCCAAACTGAACAAAGCCATATCCTTTGCTTTTCCTTCCTCATTAGTGACAATTTTACAAGATAAAATATTTTCAAACTTCTGAAACATTTCTTGAAGTTTTGCGCTGTCAATGGTTTTACTTATGTTCTGTAAAATTATAATTTTAATATACAAATAAAAAAGGGAACCTATTAAGATCTATCTCAAATTGATTGAATATTATTCACTCAGTCAAAGCTTGACGTTACCTTATCCTTTCGTCTGGCATCAGGGTCACGCAGAGACCAACTAACCCTTATAACTTTTCTGTGGAGAATGGAGTTATTTTTTCACCTCAATAGCACGTATAGTTGCTCATAGTTTTCAAAAAAAAAGAAAAAAGAAGCAGCTTTCCAAATCAAAAATCAAGCCATAGTATTTCCAGAAAAGGTCAATCATATCCAAAACATTTCATAAATGCTACGAGTTGTTAGCCAATAAAAGCAACTAAGCAACAATTTATGAAGTTTCACATTGATACAAATCTCAACTTTCCAAAAAGGACAAAGCAACTAGAAGACAAAAGAAACCAAGCAAAAAATATTAACAAGACCTAGATTTAGAGTCACTAAGATCATCCAACCAGTGAAATCATCTGGGGTCTAAAGGGATCATTAAATGTTGATCTTAAAAGGATTGAACTTGTAATGACAACTATTCAGACAAACTCATACTGCAAAAAAAAAATTTAAAAATGAACTTTCAATTATAACTGATAAAATCTCAAGATATACAACTATATACCATTAATCTGTTGAGCATCGACTAACATATAAAGCCACCATTAGTGACAAATAAAATCTTAGATGACTAGCAACAGAAAAATCACACAAATAAAAATAGTCAAATCCTCAAGTTTTAATAGCATATATTTTTTTGACCACAAGACAAAACTCATATAATGGTACATTAAAATCAACATCATGCATGCGAAAATAGGAAATAATTTTTTTTAAAAAAATTCACATTCAACTAACCACTGTCTGTCTTTTTCTAATTCGGACAATCTGATTATACTATTGATTAATTTAAACAACGGGTAAACATCATAATAAATGTGCAACATAAATACACTCAGTTTCTGATTCGACAAATAAACTAAAAAAACTAGAGCTTGTGAGTTCTCCTTAAACAGACTCACAAAATCCCAAAATCACAAAACTTGTACATCAAAGTACGTTCAGTTATTAATTTATTAATCATGATACAAAAATTGTGTATTAGAGTCCATTAAGTTATTGATTATCAATCACGATATAAAACTTATATATCAGAGTCCTTTCAAGTATAGATTGATCAATCATGATAAAAAAACTTACATATTAGAGTCTATTAAAATTCAACATGCAAATCAAAATCAAATGAATACCGATCAATGATCATATGATCAAAACAACATTTCTATCGTTTTAAACCAGACATGATCAACCTCAAAAGCTAGCAACCAATGCAGTAGATGAACGAGACATCTAGAGAGAGATAAAGAGAGAAGGAGATATACGATCCCGAGGACAAACAAAGTTCACATAGTCGTAACAGAAAGAAAGGCCAATAGATAAATTACGACAGATGCGAACGCAAGCAAGGCTTTTGAAGTCAGAAAAATGAGCAAAGAGCTGTCCACGAAAATGTTAGGATGAAGATTATCGGCGTATAAGGAAGATGGCATTGCAAGCACAAATGGAGGAACCGCCATTGATGCCATTCTCATAATTCAAAGTTTTGTACAGACAGAAAGAAAAATATTTCATTTTGAAACTGGTGCTTGGTTTTGAAACTAACCGAAATGGAGAAGAAGAAGATTGAGTGAGAGAGGGTAGAAGTAGTCTTAGTTTATAAAGGAGCGTGTTCTCATTCTGGGAGGAGAACGAAATCAATAGGGGTAACTAAGAAAATTTTGAAAAATTTAAGAGGAGGAGAAGGATTTTTTTTTTGGGTTAAAATGAGAGCAAAAAGGGTGAAAAGAGTGTGAAAATAAACTAAAAAATGAAGAAGAAGAAGAAGAAGAAGAAGAGAGTGTGTATGTGTATATAGCAGGAGGGTAATGAGGGAATTTTGCATGAAAATTTCCCTTTCTGGAAATTCTACCAAACACAGCTTAGAATCAGAAGAAGATTCGTGTCAACACACTTCTAAAGAGAGTGTTTAGTCAACTCCCCAACTAATTTTGTAGATTTGAGCAAAATTAATTCTAGTCAAATTTATATTTTGAGCAAAATTAATTCTAGTGAAATTTATGTTATATTTACTATAAATAACTTTTATTATTATTGTTATTATTATTATTTTAAAAAATAAATCATAGTCTGATTATTTATTATTACTAATTCAATGCACGTGATTTCTACATATGCGCCACGTCAATTTAAAAATTATATATGAATAATATTTGTTATTAAATAAATATAATATTCATATAAATAAAATTAAATAAATACTATTAGTTTGATGCAATTGTTTAGTCTATAGTGAAATGACGAGAAAATCAATTTGATTGCTTATATAAAGATACATTAATAGTTTTTTAATACATAAAGTAATAATTTAGAGTTGAATAACTAGAAGTTAAATAATTAAATGACTAAAATTTAATGTAACTAAAATTTTCTAAATATATACGGAGTAGTTTAATGTTTCCAACATAATTTTACTAAACTTTTTTCTTTTTAAATTTTCGTTATTACATACTTTTATTAACAAAATATCTGATAGTCAAAATTTTAGTTAATTATTTACATAGAATAATCCTAAATCAAGAATGAATTCTAAACATAGAAAAAATTCTAATCCAAAAGTGAATCTTGAAACTAAAAAAATAAAATAGTAAGAAGTTAATAAATTTAAAACAAATAGTGAGAAGATGATTTTGTCTAAAGTAGAGTCTTTTAATGAAGGGCAAAAAGTTCAAACAACATTTCTAAAGGCCTTCATGCTTTTAATATAGATATAGAATAATAAAAAAGTTAATCTTAGTCTGATTATTTGTCATTATTATTATTATTATTATTATTATTTTCCTGAATGGAAGTGAATAACATATTCTATTTTATCTTCAGGGTTTATTTGTTTTAATATACCACCATATCCTATATTGGAGGCATCTATTTCTACTATTTTAGGCCATGAAGGGTTTGCTAATGTTAAACAGGGTAGAGTTTTAACTCTGTCTTTTATAGACTGAATTAACTTATTTAATTTATTGGTCCAAGGTTGCTTATGATCCTTTTTTAACCTTTCATATAAAGGTGATAAATCCTTAGAGAGGTTTTTATAGAATGGAGAAATACAATTTAAACTACCTAAGAATCTTTGAAGCATAGTTCTATCAGTGATAACATTGGAAAATTTAGAAGTAAAATCAATTGATATTTGTATTGGGATTATTTTCCTAGTAGGAGAACATATCAGTTCGTTAGAAACTAAATTAGATGAATTAATTAAATTAGTAAAAGTCATCCATACAGTCAATAGTTAAATGAATTTCTTATTTGTTTGATAATCCACGAGGATTATCTAATATTAGTAGACTGGACCCTCTGATTGTTAAGCGGACTACAACTAGCCATATGGAAGATCCTGTCCCTTCTAGTATCAGAGTTGTGGAACCTTTACAGTATATACAGTGTTTTACTTTAGATCTTGACATAGATATGAGTTTATTGATATGAATACTGTTGAGACTAGTATAAAGGCTACTAAATTGGAGGAGGTAGATATACCTCAGGACTTAGAATTATTAAATAATTGGACAATTCCAAATATAAAAATTAAAGATATTTATAATTATGGTTGAAACTAATTTTATAAAATCAAAAATCACAACTAGAAGATCTATTACGTGGGAAGAAATAAATTTTTCAACCACTTGGACTTTAGAATCAGTAATTGATAATAATCATATTATAGAAAATTTGACTAATAGTGAATATTCTCACATTACTCAAAACCCAGATGGAAAGGTTTGTATTCAGTTTATTCATAATAAACCACCTGTTTATAATAGGAATTCTTTTTCTGAATATAGGTCTTTACCTAGCATTCAACATATTTCACCTCTAGCACCTGATATAAATATACCTTAATACGGACCAACTAGAAATAAGGCATTATTAATTCATACACTAAGTGATAGGATGAGTGATAAAATGGTTGAAAAGATAAAAATTGACCCAAAAACTAATATTGTTCCAGCAACAGATAAGCTGTCTGATTTAGATCCAACTCTATCAGAAATAGATTTTGACCCCTAATAGGGAGGATAGAAATTCTATTTAAAATGATAGACCAGACAATGAATTTTAGTCCAGGTTCACTGGCTAGAAAATATATCCAAAATGAATTTAATAAACCTCAATGGAAGAAATTCTTAAAATGATTTTTTAAGGCTTACAGCGATAAAGATTTAGACATTTTATCACAAGAATTTTATAGTGACTGTGAAAAATGTAATGACTTCTTATTTTTCTTCCCTGGTTTATAATTAAATACTTGCCATTATATGTTAAAATTTTCGAACAAAGAACATTTAAGGATTCCCACGAAAATATTATACAATCGGTATATCCACCGCAAAATCCTTTTGTATTACCTAATAATACTAATCTTACATTCTTAGTTTTTCAAAAATTCATTAATAACGATATTACAACAGTAAGCATAGTTGAAATAAATAATTTATATTCTCAAAATAATTACTTAAGTTTAAATCTTAAGGTAGTAGGAGAACATATCAGTTCGTTAGAAACTAAATTAGATGAATTAATTAAATTAGTAAAAGCTACATGTCAACCTAATAACAAAGATGGCTTATGGCTTTAACTAATTTAATTAATTCATCTAATTTAGTTTCTAACGAATTCATATGTTCTCCTACTACCTTAAGATATAAACTTAAGTAATTATTTTGAGAATATAAATTATTTATTTCAGCTATGCTAACTGTTACAACATCATTATTAACGAATTTTTAAAAAGCTGAGAATGTAAGATTAGTATTATTAGGTAATACAAAAGGGTTTTGCGGTAGATATATTAATTGTATAATATTTCTGTGAGAATCCTTAAATGTTCTTTGTTCCAAAATTTTAACATATAATGACAAATATTTAGTTATAAACCAGGGAACAAAAAATTATTACTGTTATGTGAGTCCTACGTACTCGCCCCTCGCCCCTTAGTATTTTTGTGCTATGTGTTATGTGAACTCATGTTAACCCTTTCCCCATGACGCCCCATAGCGTGAGTTCTACTTTCCCATCCCTTAGAACTGTGTGTTGATTGTTGACTATGCTTTTGAATCGATGATGCGAGTTTTGGTATCTTAAGGCTTATTTGGGGACTCTCGGGTTCTCATACGCCATGTTGCATCTAGGCCCTAGGTCTAGGTGGTGATAGCTACACTATAATTTAGAACTAATAACTTGAAAAGATTATTAAAATATCAAATTTATTAACTTTAAATCCTAGTTTTGACCAATACTTTTTTCAAGACTGTGTAAGTAATTTATTGTATTGAAAATGTTAGTTTTACTAGATATATTTAAATTAATTATGTAAGACCATTATTAGTCAAAGGAAAGACTATTGTCATGCCCCAGGAGGATACCTTGGCATGGCCGGCACTTGAAGAACTATTGTTGATTCCCCAAGAAAACAACCTGGCCTCATCGTCATATCGACTCGATAGTGGAAGATATTACTCAAGTAGAAAGATAAGCATAACTCTACTATCTCATAGTTTCCACTGAATAAGTTTGGAAATATAAAATACTAAATAAATCCTCTACTCAGTGTCTATGAATTAGCCTCTACTCAACAATCTAAATGGTGCCATGATAGGCCATGTACACCTCAAATCAAAGAAAAATAACGTACTCAATGAAAGTAAAAAGATAAAAGGGCTCCTCTGGAATGCAAGGACGGCTAAACAACTCTGGAATGCCCTGATTTAGACTTCAACTGTGGGTGGGTTGAAGTCCTCTATTACCTATATCTACATCATAAAACGATGTGGGTCCAAATGGATGTTAGTATATGGAACATACTGGTATGTAAAATAGCTCAAGGAAGTAAAGCTCAACTCACTCACATCGACTCAACATCTCATGATCAACTCAGTAAATGCAAGTTTGATGTAAACTATGCTTTTTAAAATATACTCAGTAACAATAAACTCAGTTTACAATATCATGCTCAATCAATGTTACTTGGGAGTTTCTCTTAACCAACATCCAATCCCATCACATTTAGTTTGGTGATGCACAACGAAGGTGTAACACCCTCTAATTCCTTCTACCTAATTTGGAGTCAATGCACAGATGATGCTAAGAAAAAACCATGAAAAACTGCAGGAGAAGGTTCACGAGGACCATTTACGACTCCTAGATTTATCTATGACTCATAGAATGGGTCTTGTAAAACCCTCAGATGATTTGGTGAAATTCTCTAAGTGTGAGGCCTATATACGAGAGGTGGTTTACAACTTGTAGAACAATTTACAGCACATAGAGGAGGCTTCGTGACAAATTTCAGTAACTCAAATTTCAGGACCCCTTATTTATGAGAGGTAGTTACGGCTTGTAAAATATTTTATGGCTCGTAAAATAGGTCTTGTGCCAATTTCTGGTAGCTAATATTTTTAGATCCCTCATTCACGAGAGGCTGTCTACGAACCGTAAAATACTTTATGACTTATAGATGGGGACTCATAGACTCAGACGACAGTTTTTAAGAGGGGTATTTGTCCATTTCAATCCCTATTTAATTAAATCCTTGGTTATTTTAGGCTTATATAAAGCCTTAAAATAGAACCCTAGGTGTATTATTCACCATTGTTCACATTCAAGGGTTCTTGAGAACACTAAAAGAGGGAGAAGAACAAGAGTTCTTGATTTTAATACAAAGGTCTATTGGAATTTGATTGTTTCTTCCATCCTCAGGTATGTAAAGCTTACCAAAGTTTGGAACCACGTTCGTTCACATGCCCTTTTCACTTATTTAAGTCACAGTTGAGGACAAGAATTGAGTTTGGACAACCCATCATCCAATTACTAAATTCTTGCATTCATCATGAAGTCTTGATAATTATTGTATTGCATAATTATTGATATGAGATTTACATATGTATTTCATACTTGATAGCATGCACCCTAAATTGCATGATTGCATAAAATCCTATGCATGAATTGAGTTGAGGTTTGAGCTTGATGCTGATTTGACGAGTTGAGAAATTTGAGCATCATACAGTGTCACGACCCAAGCCTAGGGCCTAGACATGACACTGCGAATGGGAACTCGAAGGGACCCTAAACAAGCCTCTTAGTATATCATTTACACATTCTTAGTCCAGAAAGCAATTAAACAACAACAAAAGAGTATAAATATAGACAAAAGGGACTAAGGAAAGTCTTTAATAGCATAAATCATAAAGAGTCAAAGCTCAAAGCATAATTAAAATACTTGTCCAACAATACCTCTAAACATGGAATTGAGCGGGGACCATGACATTTTTCGGGCTCACCCTCATAGTCATAAGCATCTAAACAATGAAAAGCGTCTTTATATGACATAAGATCAATAGCTATTGTCCTCGGAGTTGAGGACTCACCAAACTTACTTCAAGAGAAAGTACTAGCCATGTGGAGGAGATAGATGATCAAGTGGAGCTCCGGTTCCTACATGGTAACATCTTGTAGGCATAGAGTATGCGTTAGTATGTTTGAATGTACTAAGTATGTAGGATGCAATGCAACAAGTGATGGGTAATATAGTCAAAATGCATATACCTAGGCAAGAGATAATATATTAGGAACATGGCATGTATGATCAATGCTTAAAGTAAAACATGCTTAGATAGAATATAATACATGTGTAGGAAGAGACCATAATCATAGACCAAGTAACTAATACTTGAATCCAAGGCATATCACCCCTCTTGGAAGGTAATTGAGGTATCTGCCCCTCAATTGGTAGTACGGGCCTAGCATTCTCCAACAAGGTGGTCAAGGTATATACCCCTAAACATGGTAGTACCGGCCTGGCATCCCCCGACAAAGTGGTCAAGATATATACCACTCAACATGGTAGTACGGGCTTAGCACCCATTGACAAGGTGGTCAAGGTATATACCTCTCAACATGGTAGTACAGGTTTAGCACCCCCTGACAAAGTGGTCAAAGTATATACCCCTCAGCGTGGTAGTACAGGCCTAGCACCCCCCGGCGAGATGATTGAGGCATAACACCCCCTCAATAAGGTGTGGTCAACTTGCAACACTATAGATACTGTTTCATGAAATCAATACATACATATATTTCTTTCATCAGTATAAAGTCACTTAACTCATAAGCCATGAAATAGACCTTCAATAACTCAAGAACCCTTAATCAAACATTTTATCAAACACTTGGCGGGTGTGTAATACAAGTTCAAAACCATGCAATTCAAGAATGAAATCATGTGATAAAACTTAGTGTAAATTCACCCACCAACATTTGGTAATACCCTCATTCAAGATACATTAAAACCCCTCATCAAATCTTCAGTGTAGATTATAGATTCATAGCTGAAAACATACTTAAACAGTCAATAATTCATGAAACCCTAACATAGTTTATAATCATCTTTCATAATAAGAGATACCTATTGTTAATTCAACTTGAAAAGATGCAATTTACATAAAAAATGATGGTCCGGCACCATGAGTGAAAGGATCTAATGGTTGAAACCCACATACCTCAACTTTGGAG
>DF358424.1:26440-49152 GCA_000787875.1 Solanum virginianum
TTAGAATAGCCGGTGCATTAGTCAACCCAAAAGATATTACCACAAATTCAATGTGCCCATATCGAGTTCAAAAAGCCTTCTTCGGAATATCACACTCCCTCACGTTCACTTGGTGGTATCCGAACTAAAGATCAATCATAGAAAAGTGAATAGCCCATTGTAGTTGATCAAAAAGATTATTAATCCTTGTTAGAGCGTACTTGTTTTTATGGTAACCCTATTAAGTTACCAGTAATTAATGCACATTCTAAGGGAACCATCATTTTTTCTTCTCAAACGACACTGGTGCACCCCAAGGTGACTTCTAGGCCTTATAAAACCCTTCTTTAAAAAATTCCTCAATTAATCCTTCAATTTCTTCAATTCCGCCGGGGCCATATGGTAGGGGGAATGAAAATGGGTTGTGTATCAAGAAGAAAGTCTATATCAAAGTCTATTTCCCTTTCAGGAGGAATAACAGAAAGTTTATTGGGAAAGGCATCAAGAAACTCGTTGACCATCAGAATTGACTTAATAGGTAGGACTTTGGACTCAACATCCCTAACCCTCGTAAGATGATAAATACAACCCTTTGAAATAAATTTTTAGGCTTTAAGACAAGAAATAAATCTACCCTTGACCACCATATCACGACTTTCCCACTCAAGGATGGGCTCATCAGTGAATTAGAATTTAACCTTATGGGTTCTACAATCAATGGAAGCATAATATGCATGTAGTCAATCCATCCCAAGAATGATATTAAAATCCACCATATCTAATTCAACAAAATCACAAGGCAAGACTTTATGTAATATGACACGGGATAATTTCTATACTCTTTTAGCAATGATGGACTCAACAACGGGGGTAGACACTTCATAAGGTTCACACAACAATTCAGGACTCACATGAAGCTTTTGGCAACAAAAAGAGTAATGAAAGAAAGAGTAACATCTATATCTATCAATGCATACACATCATAATAAAAAATCTTTAGCATTCCAGTGAAGTACCATGCCAACTCTAGTGACCCCTAGAGGGGTATGGTTGAGAACGTTGCTGGTCATCCTCAAAATTCCTTGTAGCCTATAGACAATGTCTCAACTTGTGATCCTTCGCCTCACACTCAAAACATACAGTCGAACTAGCCAAACAATCTCCCGAATGGTAATTTCCACACTTGTGGCACGTAGGAGAGGCTTGAGCATCAACACCCTTGTCTTTCCTTTGAGAATATGGATAATGAACAACCTTGTGGTCCATCTTTCTATATCGAAAGCATGCACCCATATTCCTCAAACATGTGCCACTATGATTTCTCCCACATTGTGGACACCTAGGATGGTCACCCCACCCTTGCCACCGAGCTTAGCATATAGAAACCTATTTTCAAATTGAGCCCTTCTTCTCCCTTCCCTTGAGGCCACTGGGCAATCTCTCATCTTATTCCCAACACTGTCACACTTGAAACAATCTTCAGTGACCACCAAACATCTTTCTTGATGCTTCTTGCCATAGCTTTGACAAGTGGCAAAAAGGATCATTTTTTGTCTCATACTTGGGAACCGGTAGACTAGTAGAAGAGGAGGCACCAACAACTAGGGCCCTCTTAGCCTCACTCTCCTTCCTCTTGTCCCTTGAAGTCTTGAGGGCACCCACTTGTTAATTGAGTTGCACGGTTACAACCTTGGCCAATAGCTATAGATCATTATGAACTTCCACATTTGATATGTCATTGTTGGGAAGTTGACCCTCAAGTAAGAGATAGTTACCGTCCTGTCCACCATTCTGAATAGCTTGAGACATATTATGAAATGTAATGTTTAGGGATCAGTGGTAAGCTTTAGGGAACTTAGCTCTACCGCACGACATAGATCATGAAGAAGTAAAACATTTCCTACAACGCCTCATAGCATCCCATTCACAGTTGTGGCGCGCTTCACAACTATGAAAAAGACTCTAATCGACTTGGTGTGTTGGATTTCTAAAGACCATGAACAACCTAGAGCTTTAATACCATATTTGTCACGACCCAAGCCAAGGGGCTTGATGTGACATGGTGAATGGGAACCCAAAGGGACCCTAAACAAGTCTCAGCATATCAATCACACATCCTTGGTTGCAAAGACAAAATAAGCATGTCAAGATAAAATAAAAAAGGGAAATGGGACTAAGAGAAGTCTTTGATAATCACCAAAAACAATAAATAGTCAAGCTCATAGCATAAATACGTCATAAAATCCAACAACACCACTAACTTAGAATGGAGCGGGGGCCAAGACCCTTTCCGGGCTCACCCTCATAATAAAAATTGTTCAACATAAAGAGGTCTCAACATAGCAAGAGTAATTTAGATATTGTCCTTGGACTTGAGGACTCACCAATGCTTTTCTCCAAAGTACCGAGCTAGCCATATGGAGGAGGATGAACAAAAGGAGCTCTGATCCCTATATGGTAATATCATGTAGGCATAGAGTATTAAGAAATAAATCTACCCTTGACCACCACATCACAACTTTCCCGCTCAAAGATGGGCTCATTAGGGAATTAGAATTTAACCCTACGGGTTCTACAATCAATGGAAGCATAATATGCATGTAACTAATCCATCCCAAGAATGATATCAGATTCCAGCATATCTAATTCAACAAAATCACAAGGCAAGACTTTATGCAATATGAACATGGGGTAATTTCTATAGACTCTTTTAGCAATAATAGACTCACCAACGGGGGTAGACACTTCATATGATTCACAAAACAATTTAGGATTCACATAAAGATTTTTGGCAACAAAAGGAGTAATAAAAGAAAGAGTGGCACTCGGATTCAGTGTGAGGAAAGGAGTATGGACCTTGAAGATAATCCACACTGACATCCCATCCATCAGTGCTAAGCCTAATCCTACAGAATACTTGAAAAAATTATATTTTAATCATAACATGAATAGCTTGTAAGAACATGACTTGAGTAGCTTATAAACATGCTTGGCTCTAATAGTGAGCCTAACTTAAACATGAAAGTAGATAATAATAATAATATGTGAACCCTTACTTTAACATGATTGACGCATAAGAGGTAAAAATCTTGAAAATAGGGCTTAACTTGATACATGTAACATCATGGATACTTTTCATGAATTCAATACATGCTTGAAAGCCCTTCATCATCATGAAGTCACTTGACTTGTACACCATGTAATAGATAATCAATAACTTGAGAATTCTTGTTATATCATTTTATCAAACACATGGTGGGTTCATGATACTTGTTCAAAATCGTGCAATTGAAGGGTGAAATAAGATGAGTAAACATCATGCAAATCAACCCACTAATACAGCAGTAAAACCCTCATGTAGGGTACCTTGAAATTTATCACAAAAACTCGTAATAGTTCATAGCTCAAAACATGCATAGTCTTAATAGACAAAATCAATTCATAGAATTAGCTTGAAAAAGATATTCATGCATAATCAATTTATACTTCATAAAAACCCAACATAATTTATATTGATAATCCATATTAAGAGATACCCATAGGTAATATGACTTGAAAACATGCAATTTTCATGAAAAGAGAAAGTTGGGTTCCATTGGTAAAAGGACCCATGGATGAAGACCCACTTACCTTGAACCCTTGAATTCCTTGAGGTGAATTCGAAGTAGGCTTAGAGCTTGAAATGAGTCCCTGAGATCCAAAATTGAGCTTGAAATCGTTAGATTTAAGTGAGAGAATTGATAGAGTCTTAGAGAAGTTTTAGAGAGGGTTTTGTGAGCTATATAGTTGAAAAATGGCTAAGTATTGGTGATTTCACATTTAAGTGGGCATGGGGCTATGACCCCAACGCCCTTGGCCAAAATGGAAAAAGAAAGGAAAATATTACACTAGTCTACACCCTTTGAGTTACACGGGCTGCATGTTGCACTAGTCCACGCCTTTTGCACATTGCAACCAAGGCATGGATAGCCACTGGAATTTGGAAATAAGCAAAAATTATTTTTTACTATGTGTCTTCTAAAATTCAGGTTATACCTATTTTCCATTCAATTTTTCCCCTGATCGAGAATATGAAGTCAAATGAAATCACTCACGGATTGTGAGATATTTAGAAATTACGATTATGGCACTTCTGGAGCACATGAGGGGCGTTTCAAGTATTTTGGTAATTTTACCAAGTGTTACATCATCTTCCCCTTGCGATCATTCGTCTTCGAATGTTGATTAATAGTGGATATCAAGGCACAAACCCAATCAAGCCTCATCTCAATACTCACTCAATAACTCAAACTCTCGACTTCTTATCAACATCAAGAAACCCTACTCAAACTCAACAATAGAAACATTAATTTAGTCAAGGGTAAGAACATCACCTTTAACATTCTCATCATTGGGCACAAATAGATGTGGATATTTGGCTCACATCTCTTCCTCAACTTCTCATGTGGCTTTCTTAATGAGTTAATTTCCCCATAGGACTTTGACTGACGCGATCTATATGGTTCTCAACTTGTGAACCTGGCAATTAAGGATTTAGACCTTAACCTCCTCATAGGACAAGCTATCCTTTATTCCTATACTCTCAATAGGGATCACCATGGCATGATCTCCTAAGTATTTCTTCAAAATTGAGACGTGGAACACTAGACAAATTGCGTCCAACATGGAAGGCAACTCCAACTCATAAGCAACCTTCTCAATCCTCTTCACAATCTGATAGGGACCAATATAGAGGGACCTCAATTTCCCCTTCTTCCTAAATCTTATGACACCCTTAATAAGTGACATTTTCAAGTACACCCAATTAGTTACCTCAAACTCCAAGTCTCTTCTCCTCATATCTGTGTAATATTTCTGGTAACTTTGTGTAGTCTTTAACCTCTCTTTGATGACCTTAACCTTTTCCATCTATTGGCGGAGAAGATTAGGTCTAATGAACTCGGCTTCTGCAACCTTAAACCACCCAATTGGTGATCAACATCTCCTCCCATAGAAAGTTTCATAGGGAACCATTTGAATTCTTACATGATAACTATTGTTATATGCGAATTCAATCAATGGTAGATGATCATCCCAATTTCCTTTGAAGTCAAGGACACAGGCTCTCATAATGCCCTCTAAGTTTGAATTGTACGCTCTGCCTGGCCATCTGTCTGTGGGTAAAAGGTTGTACTCCGGTTCACTTTAGTACCCAATCCCTTCTTGAAAGATCTCAAAAATAAGGAGGTCAATTGAGCTTCTCTGACCGAGATGATGGACATTGGAAGTCCATGCAACCTAAAAATCTCCTGGATGTACAACTTGGCATACTCCTCCATAGTGTTGGGCGTCTTGACTACTAAGAAGTGAGCCGATTTGGTCATCCTATCCACAATCACCAATATCGAATCATGTTGCTTTTGAGACTTTGGTAGATTGGTAATGAAGTCCATGTTGATCATCTCCCATTTTTATTCTGTAATCGCAAAGTTTTGTGCCAATCCGCATGGCCTTTGATGTTCAACTTTAACTTGTTGGCCATTCGGTCACTTTGAAACAAACTCAACAATATCCATCTTCATCCACTCCACTAATAGACTTCCCTTAAGCCTTTGTACATTTGGGTAGAGCCAGTATGAATGTAATATCTAGAGCTATGGGTTTCAACCATGATTCTATCTGAAACACCATTGATATCTGGAACACACAATCTACTTTGGTACCTCAACACTCCATCTCCCCCTTTGGAGAAGATCATCACTTTCTGCTTGTGGACAACCTCCTTTAATTATAGTATGACAGGATCTTGGTCTTGCTTTTCTTTCACCTCCACCACTAAAGATGAAGTAGAGTCGTTCTGAACATTAACTCCTCCCTCATTATTCTTCTCAAGTTGAACTCCCAATCAAGCCAATCAATGCACTTATTAAGCTAGCTCCTTCTTTCCCTTCTCAATATGGGCTATGCTACCTATTGATAACCTCCTAAGAGCATCAGCAACAATGTTAGCTTTACCTAGGTGGTAGAGAATGCTCATGTCATAATCCTTGAGCAACTCCAACCATCTCCTATGTCGCAGGTCGAGCTTTTTCATAAGCAACTCCAACCATCTCCTATGTCACAGGTTGAGCTTTTTATGAATGAAGACATACTGCAAGCTCTTGTAGTCAGTAAACACATCCACATGCACTTCATACAAGTAGTGGCGTCAAATTTTAAGTGCAAACACCACTGCTGTTAACTCAAGATCATGGGTTAGATAGTTCCTCTGATGAACCTTAAATTGTCTGGAAGTATAGGCTATCACTTTCCCTCTCTGCATCTACAAACAACCCAATCCCACTCTTAATGCATCACAATAAATCACAAAGTTCTCTGTCCCATCAGACAAGGTTAGAACTAATGCAGCAGTCAGTCTCTTCTTTAACTTTTAGAAACTTTTCTCACATTTATCCGACCACTGAAATATGAGCTTTTTCTGAGTCAATTTAGTCAATGGTGCGGATAGGGAAGAAATCCATCAACAAATCTGCAGTAGTAACTTGCCAATCCCAAGAAACTTCTTATTTCAGTTGGAGAGGTTGGTCTGGACTAGTTCTTAACCACTTCAATTCTTTTGGGCATCTACTCGAATACCATCACCGAAAATAATATGGCCTAGGAAAGCCACTGGCTTAAGCTAGAACTCACATTTTGAGAAATTTGTATAGAACTTATTATCCTTAAGAGTCTAAAGGACAACTCTGAGATGATTGGCATACTCCTTCTCATCTCTCGAATACACTAACATGTCATTGATGAACACGATCACAAACATGTCAATATATTGTCTGGACACCCTATTCATCAAGTCCATAAAGGTTGTAGGTGTATTTATCAACACAAAGTACATGACTAAGAACTCAAAATGGCCATATATAGTCCTAAAGGCTACTTTTGGAATATCACATTCCCTCACTTTCAACTGATAGTAGCCTGATCTGAGGTCTATCTTTGAGAAACAAAAGGCACCCTGAAGTTGGTCGAACAAATCATCATCCTGGGGAGAGGATACTTATTCTTTACTTTGAGCTTGTTCTATTGCCTATAGTTTATACACATTCTAAGAGACCTATCTTTCTTTCACATGAACAGGATAGGGGTACCCCAAGTAGAAACACTTGGCCTTATAAACCCTTCTCTAACAAATCCCTCAACTGCTCTTTCAACTCAGCAGGGGCCATCTTATAAGATGGAATTGAGATAGGCTGGGTATCGGGAAGGACATTAATCCTAAAGTTAATCTCTCTATTAGGAGGGACTCCAGGAAGATCCTCAGGAAATACTTCAGGAAACTCATTCATAATTGGGACTGACTCAAGAGTAGGAGACTCAACATCATCAGAATTAACTCGCACGAGGTGATAGATAAACCTTTGGAAATTATTTTTCTATCCCTAAGGTAGGAGATGAACTTTCCCCTAGGTGCAATAGAATCACCCTTCCACTCAAGAACTGGTATATTCGGGAATTGGAACTTAACGGTTCGGGCTCTACAATCAATGGAGACATAACTAACGTAAAGCTAATCTAGGTCAAGGATTATATCAAAATCAGTCATCTCTAGCTCAACCAAATCAATAAGAGTATCCTTATGATGGATGAACACTACATAAGCTCTATAGATTCTCTCAGCTGGAATAGTCTCACCCACTGGAGTAGAAACATCAAAGGCTCGAAGAAGAATCTTAGTGATTCTATCAAATCTACTGGCCACATAAAGAGTTACAAATGATAATGTGGCACCAGGATCCGTCAAAACATAACAATCAAGAGTTCTCCTAATTTTAGCAACTACCCATGACATACAAATAGTTTGTATCTCTACTTGCACATGATATATTACCTCTCTAGGTTCCTCTAGCAAGCGAGGCTGGTGCAGAAGATTAAGCCCGATTAACCCACTTTGGACTGTCTCTTTGGTAGTGACCCACTTGGCTACACTTGTAGCATACACCACTTCCTTCACGACATTTTCCTAAGTGTAATTTGCCACACTTACCATATGGTCGTTTACCCTGTGAACCTTGAGCTATACTAGCTTGTGACTGAGATCTATGTGCTCCAGCATTCTGTGACGTCTGATCATTCCTGATTCTGGGTGTAGGTGCACTAGCAGATGATGGTGCTGGCCCCAACTGGAATCTATTACTATTCCCTCTCTTTCCAACCTTATAACTGGATGTCTTAGCCTTCTTATTTCTGAACTTTTCTCTATCGTATTATCTCTCCTCATCAGCTTGTTGCACATAAGTGATCAATCTCCCAATGTCCATATCACTCACAAGTATCACTCCCCTCCCATCTTTCTTTGGCCCTCTGTTCAGCCCATCAAGATACATCCCCATTCTCCCCCTCATGTTAGCAACCATATCCGTAGCATAGCAAGATAGTTGAGTTAAATTAAGCTTGTACTCTTGCATAATCATATAGCCTTTTTTCAGATTCAAGAACTCTCTTACCTTGGCCTCCCTTTGTTCTCTTGGAAAGAAGCGCCCCAAGAAAGCTTCCTCGAACACTGCCCAAGTTAGCAATGGGGCGTCCTCTCCTCTACTCTTCTTCTATTGATAAAACCATAGGCTTGCCACACCCTTGAGCTGGTAGGCAACCAGTTCAACTCTGTTAGCATCAACCACATGCATCACTTGGAACACTTTCTGAAGCTCCTCCACATAGTTCTTAGGATCCTCAGTGGATGTAGACCCTCTGAGCTCAGGCAGATTCATCCTCAAGAATTCCTGAATTCTAGATGTGTCCTGTGCATCCTGTCTACTCGCTCTTTGTCTTACAGCAGGTGCTATGACAACTTAGGCTAGAGCTTGAATAGCTTGGTGAAGCTCAGCATTATAACTCTTAGCTTGTGAGGGCTACTCAATAGGGACAACTAGATTCACGGGCTTCTTATGTCCTTGGGGCTTGAGTGGGTTAACATTCTACTTGGCTGGACGTCCTCTACCACTGACGGCTCTTTTGGAAGGCATGATTACAACTTTGCAATGCATAGAGCATGAATTAGATGAGAACTTTTCATAGAGCATAACTCTATCGCACGAGGCCATATATAGTCCTAAAGGCTACTTTTGGAATATCACATTCCCTCACTTTCAACTGATAGTAGCCTGATCATGAAAGAAATGAAATAATCGGTAATATCCTGTAGTCTTCCTATTATGGATAGCTTTTCACATATATAATAAAGACTTTACTAGACACATCTTCATAGACTTCCTAGGACACTTGAATTCTATGCTTTGATACTAAGTTTGTCACGCCCCGGGAGGGTACCCAAGACGTGGCCGGCACCTAGAGACTATTATTATTCCCCAAGAAAACCACTTTGCCTCATCACATCATTCAATCAATAAACTCCATAAAGTCAACAGAAGACTAGTATAAAGATGAGCAAAGCTAATGACTCAAAAATACATCAAATAAATAAAAAGGCTAGTAGAAAAGAACTAGTTTAATATGTCTCAACATTAATACTCCAACTCTAGTCTATGAATCCTCTATCACTATTAAGTGGTTCCAATGACAACCCATGGCTACCTCAAAATAAAATAAAGCAATCCCAAAGTCTAACTCTAATAAGCAAGTTGAAAATAGGTGCAATGATCCTCCAAAGTAATTGAGGCTCACCAACTCACTGAAATGCTCAGATCTTCAAAGGTGTACCTATTGATAACCTCTAGTACCTACCTCTGCATCATAAAATGATGCATTCATAAAGGGGACATTAGTACTTAGAATGTACTGGTATGTAAAATAGCTTAATGAAATAGGAAACAAGTAGAATAATATGGAAATAACATCATCTTAGAATAATAACAAATCAAAATGTCAAATGTCTATCTAAAGCAAGAATAAAGAGTAGATAAGTGACCCATCTCAATGCAATGTAATGGTTCTAATGCTTACCTACTCTTGGTAACATAGTTAATGAGTACAAGTTGGATTTACTCTTACTCATTTCAGTGATTGATACTTCTCCCAAGACTCAATGCTCATAAAACTCTTCTATCTCAATCAAATCATAGAGACTTTCATCATCTCGTCAACTCAACTCAAATTAGGCCTTTCGGCCTAATATATCAATCATTTCATCAACTCAATTCTTATTTAATAGCTCAAGGCTTAGATCAATTATTAGGAGGAATTCAACTGGACAAATCTATAGAGTTCAATTATGGATACTCATGGGACCATCAAGTTCAATCAACTCATCATCATGCTCGTATCACAATCTCAATCAACATTCTTAAGTCAAGGCTCTAGACTCAATACCTAAATTCATTAAGACACGCTTTCATATAATAAAATATAGGATCATACAATAACTCATGAAATGTATTCATCTCAAGAAAATAAATTTATGATGATCATCAACATATGAAAATACATGTAATAGATATAGTTTTCAAGAAAATATTCAAGAAAATACTTCAAAAAACATGTATGGGGACTCATGGGCTCTCAACTCCTCTATCACCATTAACAGAGAGCATGGGAGAACAATCCCATGCTTTAGTTTAGCCTTACATACCTGGGGTAAAGCTTTCATCTATCAATGCTCAAGAATTCTCCTCAAACTCCTCAATTCTATGCTCTTATTCTCTTCTTCTTAGCCTAATTCTTTTTCAAAAACTTAGAAAGTACTTAGAATAGGGTTTAAAACCCTTTTTACGCTCAAAATAACCCATTTAGATCGTGTTTTGAGTTTAGAAAGGGTTAGAAAAGGTCTAGAATGCCCTTCACAAAATTAAAAAAATAATTCATCACAAAAAAGGGGGTACGTGATGCGGACCTTATGTCATTTGGGTGTTTTTCACCAAAACTTCTCCGAACAAGCTTTCTAATCATGTTGAAGATTTTTGGAACAAAATTAAATGTTGGTCCACGGCATATACGCATCGTACACTTGTCGCGCACCCCTATTGGTTTGCGTTTTCGCAATAAAAAATTATCGTTTGATCCAGTTGCTCTAAAAATCAATCTAGACCACTTACCCACTCAATTTTTCAGGTTGATCGCATATCCAGACTCGAATTTTTCATTGGAGCATGGGAAGATACATTATGTTCACATCTCTCCTCTAGGGGTTTATCGGGCATTACAACCTTCTTGAGAAATGAGTATGGACCCTTGGGGATAGCCCACCTCACCTCAAATCTCAATCGATGCTCCCAAACATAGTGGTGTAAACACTCATAATTGCTCAATCAGCCATAATCTTAGATATTTATGTGATCACATTCTTTTCATAACCATAATCTTATCAAAATCATATATATAAATATAATTGGGTATTGTCCCACTTCATAAAAATCATAGTCATGTATGCATATGCCATGAATGAGATAAGATTAGAATGGGTTATAGAGATTCAAACTTAAATCAATAATACATTATGATATTCAAGTAAAAACATAAGTAAAATTCATATTTGAATCATAATATAGATTACCTATGCATAAATCAAGATTTAAAGGGGACATGCACATTCATAACTACATAACTTTAATGCATTTCATCATATTAGGGCTTAATTCACTTTAAAATCAATAAATAAACATAGTACATACATCAATTGAATTTAATAAACATTAATATTAAAAACTCATATTTAAAGTAAGCTAAATTTTCATGAAATTAAGTGTAAAAGAGTTTGGGTCTTCTTGGTTGAAAAGTACCAAAAATCAAACCCACATACCTAACTAATGAAGAATATTCAAGAAGAAATTTGAAGAAGAATGAGCCTTTCCTTCATTCCCAAGCTTAGATTCAAAAGAGTCCTTTGAGAGAGTTCTTAAGAGTGGCTTGAGAGAACTTTAAATGTGAGGAATAAATTTGAATAAGATGAATAGAGTTTAGGTCATTTGGAGGTCTTATGATAGCATAGGAAGTAATAAAAGACCCTTAAGAGAAGCCACAATTACAAAATAAACTACTAATAAAGCAAAATAACACTTCTTGCTAGGGGTCCCGTGAAAAAGTCTCACCGTCCGTACAAGGTTTCACGGATAGTGAAACCCTCCGTGAGACCTCACTTAGGCAAATTTCATAAAATATTAGATAAATGGGCTTTACAATATTGGGCATAACTTCTTTATCCGAACTTAGAATGAGGTGAAAGAGGATGCGTTGGAAAGTAACTCAAAGAGCTTCAATTTGATAGGTCATGGGCCACCCAGTTCATTTTGAGCTCTGAGATATGACCCTTCAAAGTTGACCCTGCTATTGGTTCTTGTGAAAAGCTTAGCCAATGAAATTCCTTTGAACTTTGCTTGATGTAAGAGACCCATGATGGCCCTTAAAAACATAAATAAGCTTGAATTGGGGGCTGAAAAGTGAACTTAGCTTGAGCTTGAAGATTTCATACTTAGAAAAATTCAATGTAGGCGTCTATATGATTGACTTCATGGATCGTATAGTCCTCCGTAACACTTTACTTAGAAAATTCTTCATGACAAGGTTCCAAGACGGTGATCCAATACTTAAAAATTTCTACTTTAGCACCTATACGAGGGACCTCACAGACCGTGAAGCTCCAAATGCTCCATGAGAGGGGCTATACCACATGCCTTAGGCTTAAAACTCTGGAGTCTCAAGCCCACGCCTACCACATGGCCCTCCACACAATTCGTATGGCTTTACACGGCCTGTGTAGTGTCCAAGCATGATATGCCTTGATCTCAAACTCTAAATTAAGGCTCTCACACCCCCACATAAGGCCAAGGACCACTCCAAGGTGGCTTCACACGGTTTGTATGGCCTGACACAGACAGTGAAGGATTCCATGGAGCATCACCTTGGTCCAAACCTTTTTTGAACAAAATTTTCAAGCTCTATTAAGGTCCTACAAAGCCCGGATCCTTATAGTTACATCATAGGTAATGCAATTTTCAAGTAAGCACATTGAAAATGATATAATGTGTAATATCTCAAACTATCCTAGTTAATATTGGTGCAAAAATCAAGAACAATAATAAAAAAATGTATTATGATAAACTAGGTCCAAAAAATTTTAAGATCGTCAAAATTTGGAATTTGAATTTTGAAAAAATATAGTTCACGACGAGTCTACGTTGTGGACTTATTTCATTTGGACAATTATAACACCTAGTAAAATTACCAAAATACTTCTAGAAAAGAGATGTGTGCATGACATATCTTTCCATGCTCTGATGGCAAATCAGAAGCTGGAGATGCGATCAGCATGAAAAATTGAGTAGGAAAGTGGTCTCGATTGATTTTTGGAGCAATCGGATCAAAAGATAATTTTTTGATACTAAAATGATTTCCAGAATAATTGTGTGATAGATTTGCAATGTGCACCTGCCACTGACCTACACTTAGATTTTGTCCAAAAAATTTTTATAGTATTAGAAAACTCGTTCGGAGAATTTTCGATGAAAAACATTGAAAATATGCAAGGTCCGCATCGCGGCCCTTGTCATCGAGGCAAACTTTTTTTTAAAACTTTCTTGAGGGGCATTCTAGTCCTTTTACAACCCCTTCTAAACTCAAAATACAATCTAAATGGGTTGTTTTGAGCGTAAAAAGATTTTTATTCCCCATTCTAAGTCCTTTTTTACGTTCTTGAAAAGAATAGGGCTAAAGAGGAGAGAAGAGGAGCATAAATTCTAGGAGTTTGAGGATAGTTCTTCGAGGATTGATTATCAAAAGCTTCAGACCAGGTATGTAAGGCTAAACTAAAGAATGTGATGTTCTCCTATGTGCCCCTATAGATGGTAATAGAGGAGTTAAGAGTCTAATGAGTTTACATACATGATTCTTGATTATTTTCTTGAAAATTATATCTATTACATATATTTTCATATCTTGATGATCATCACAAACTTGATTTTCTGAATTATATACTTTTCATGAGTTATTGTATAACCCTATATGTTATTTTGTGAAAGGATGCATGAACCTAGCGATGGAGTCTAGAGCCTTGACTTGAGTATGTTGATTGTAATATTGATGTGAATCTAAGGTTGAGTTAATTGTACTTGATGATCCTATGAATATTCATAATTGAATTTTAGAGTCTTGTCTAAATGACTTCCTCTTGATGATTGATCCGAGTCTTTGAGTTATTTAATAAGTACTGAGTTGATGAGTTAATTGAGATGTTTGGCCGAAAGGCTCCCATTGAGTTGAGTTAATGAGATGATAAGAGTCTCCATGAGACTAATTGAGTTGCTGAGTGCCTTCAACAGGCTAATTAAGGTGATTGATTGAGATGAGAAGGAGTCTTATGAGTATTGAGTCTTAGGAGGAGTACCGAACACCAAAATGATTAAGATAAGTCCAACTTGCACTTATCAACTATGTTTCCAAGTGTAGGTGAGGATTAGGACCATTACATTGAGGTTCCCTCTTGAGTTAAAGTCCCTGAAAGCAATAGAGGACTTATTGAGGCTGGATCCCGAGTGGACTCAATTCTTTCTTTTCCTGGCAAGTATGGAATGAGTGTGGCTACATCAGTGGGATTTTTGTATAATCACTAGCTCATAAGTGATTGTTGTCGGATAAAAATAACTCCCAGAAAGTTCCCACACTGAGTAATCTGAGTCAAGTTGAGTTGAGTGGAGTTCCACTGAGTTGAATTGAGTTGAGTGGAGTTCCACTGATTTGATTGAGTTGATTGATGATGTTTAATTGGTTGATGGTCACTTGTCTACTCTTTATTGTTGCTTTACATAGACATTTAACATTCTGATTGAGTATATTCTAAGTGTATGTTACTTCTATATTATTCTACTCGTTTCTATTTCATTCAACAATTTTACATACTCGTATGTTCCACGTATTGATGTCTCCTTTGAATTGCATCTTTTTATGATGCAGAGGTAAGTACTAAAGATCATCAATAGGCGCATCGTTGAGGATCTGAGCATTTATATGAGCTTGGTGAGCCTCCTTTACTTCTGAGGATCATTGCTTTATTTTTATCTAGCTTATAGAGTTAGACTTGAGTTAGCTTTATTTTTTATTTGAGGTAGTCATTAGTTTGTCATTGGTACCATTTGATAGCGATAGAGCCTTCATAGACTAGAGCTGAGTTATTGATGTTGAGATTCTATTGAGCTAGTTTCTTTCAGACTAGCCTATTTTAGTTATATTATCTTGAGACTAGATTGCCCATTGATATCTTTAGACTTCTGCTGACTTTATAGAGTTTATTGAATGAATGAATGTGATGAGGTCAAATGGTTCACTTGGAGGCTAGCAATAGTCTCAGAGTGTCGGCCATGTCTAGGGTACCCTTCCGGGGCGTGACAATAAACTTGCAGACTGGGACTAAGTCCATGTCGCACACTTGGTGAATTATTTTTGCCCAAAGTTATTTTTAATGATAAGTATTTATGATTTTGTTCATTCATTGAATTGAGATGATAGTTTTAAATGAGAAATGATATGTTAAGAAGAGCAAAAACTGAGCTAAGTTTTAAAGAGGAGACATGTGTTAGTTGAGTAAATTCACTCTAGAGTTTTGACCCTAACAAATTATATTTTTTAAAGTAGTATTGAGCACCGATTTGGATAGTAATTTAAAGTTATGGTATTTTCATTATGACTTATTTTAGTATGATTTAGTACTTTAAAATTATGAATATTTTAGTTGTGAGTTAATCAACAATTTGAAGTGTTTTTCTTGCGTATTCTTGATAAACCAGCATTTATATATAGATGTAGGAGGATCTGTTTAGGAAGTAAGAAGCCCCTTTGACATCTCTTCATCTGCAAATAAATCACGATGTGAAAACATAGAGCCAGGGGGTTGATCTTTGAATAGGAAAAAGAGTGGATCTGCAGGGTCCCAAATGAATTGGCTTATTCGAAAAAGGCCTTGTTCTTTGGAAGATCTATCTTATGTCTAGTACTGTATGGTTCCACTCGGCAACAACCCCGAATCATTCTCTTGAAGTTCATCCTCTTCATCATAAATGTTCTGCTTGCCCCGAAATGACTTGGACCAATAGGGAAATCCTAATTCATTGGGCCTTTTGATACCATCAAATAGAAAGCCCCAAGGGTGCCATATACTAGGAGCCCAAACTATGTGATTGAATAAATCCTCCTGCAGGTCAAGGGATCCTTCTTGCTCCCCTTCTTCAAACTCTGATTTATATTTTTCATAGAGAAATCTCTGATCAATGGTAGACCAAGAGCCCTTTTGCATCATATCTAAGGGATTCCTCCGTTTGGGCCGAAGAAGCAATATCACTCGATCATTATCAAACTAATTGCAATCTTTTTTTGTCTGTAAAGATCCCACCAGAGCGCCCTATACTTCTAATAGGCCATGAACTAGATCAGAATCATTCTTAACGAGTCCATAAGAAGTGATCCCATTTTTTTCATCGGGTACGGATAAAGACCAAAGATCTTGAGCGACCGATCCGGCAGAACAACTCAAAAGATAAAGGAAGTGATCCCATTTTTTTCATCGGGAATAGATAAAGACAAAAGATCTTGGTATGAGTCCATAACGATCAACGTCGAAACATGATCCTATTAGTGGATAAAATTCAATGAAGTAACAACTGGTACCATAGAGAAGCGGCCATAAACTAGAGGGTCTTGACCGATTTGAAAGATCATTTGATGTAGTTGAAATAACTGAATTTGGGGCTATTGGATCAAGTAAAGGAAACTGAATGGAATTCATAACTATTTGCAATATTTGTTATATATGTGATCTCATTATAATTATTATTATTATTTTTTTGAAAAAAAATATTTTTTTTATTGAATATTTTAGTGTCTCCACTCATATCATATTTTTGTGTTTTTCTTTTAAAAAAAAACTCTATTTGTATTTTGGAAGGACTAAAAAAATATTTTTATGACTACTTGATCGAAAATTCAAAAACACAAGAAATTCAACAAAAAATCCAAAAGTCCGAGAAATTCAACCTCCCCCACCAGCCCCCCCCCTCAAAAAAAAACATTTAAGGTTGAAACTCTAAGTTTTATTGGTTTCCTTTGGTTTGTATATTTAAAAATCTAACAAAAATAATTTAATTTGATATTTATAAAATTTAAATCAACCCGGTCTATGCACATCCCTAATGCATATCAATACATCATAATAAAAATAAAGTTAGAAATAGAAAAATTGATGTGGCTTTTATCTTTCTCCTCCCTTTTCTGACATTTTCCTCTTCATTTTTCTATATGATTTATCATCTAATTAAATTTAAAAGGTCCTCATACATTGAATATTTATATGCTATAGGCTTTTCATGAATTCCTAAACCAGTGGGGTGGCAATTGGGCGGGTTGGATCAAATTTGAACGGGTTATACTGGGGCCAAGACCCAACCCAACCCAACCCAAATTTGCTTGGATGAAAATGGGTTGAGTAATGGGTTATAGAGCGGGTCAAGACCCAACCTATCATGCCCTGGGAGGGTACTCATGACGTGGACAACACCCAGAGTATTGCTAGTCCCAAGCGAACCACTTGGGCTCATCACAATCATTCAATCATTAAACTCCGCTAATTAGCGAAAGACATAAGAAAGTAAATGGCCACATCTATCTAGTCTCAAGGTAATATAATATAATAAATGAAAGGCTAGTAGAAAGAGATAGTTCAACAAGTCTTAACAATCCACATTTGACTCTGCTCTATGAAGCCTCTATCACTATCAAGTGGTATCAATGATAGACCCATGGCTACCCCAATCAAAATAAAGCTAATCATATCCAACTCTAAAGCAAGATGAAATCAATAAAATCAATCCTCTGGAGTAAAGGAGGCTCACAATCAATTGAACGTCCTAGATCCTCAACTATGCACCTGTTGATGTGCTTTAATCCCTGTATTTGAATCATAAAATGATACAGCGCTGAGTGGTGTCAGTATGTGGAATGTACGATATGTGAATGTCACGACCCAAGCCTAAGGCCTTTACATGACATGTCGAATGGGAATCCCGAAGGAAACCCAAACAAACCTCTTAGCATTCATTTGCACATCCTTGGTTGTGGAAGCATAATTTAGCAACAAGCAAGAAATAAATAATTTTAAGGGAAGCGAGACTTTGTACTCACGCTATGGGGGATGTCAAGGGAAAAGGATTTGCATGAATCACATAACAAGAAAGTACTAAGGGGAGGGTGAGTAGGACTCAAGCAATGGGGAAATAGGGATGTAGGACTTTCATCACTTCCTATCATTATCAATAATATCAAATAGAATCACATAAAGTATAGTGTCTAACGGATGAGTCCCTGTAAAATCTCAACATCAAATTGTAGCTACATAAGATAGTATCCAACAATACCTCTAAGCATGAATAGGACGAGAACAAGATATATCTAAGACTCACCTTCAAATTAGAAAGTAAAGTTGAATAAAGCCTCAGCATACATAAGATAGAAGTAAGATATTATCCCCAAAATATAGGACTCATCACAAGTATAATCTTCACAAATCAAAGCTTGCAATGTGGAGGATATCGAGAAGCACCGGTCCCAACATGGTTAAATCATGTAGGCAAAATGTATGCATTAGTACTTTGAATGTATTAGTATGTAGGCATGGCATGCATAAAGCATGAGTAGTAAAACTAGTGAACAACATGATCATTTAGAAACATAACTTGAATCGTAAAACATAAGATAATGAGGGACATAGGTTATCATGCATAAGTAAAGTAGTCATATCCTTTGGAAAAATATTGCTTTTAAATCAAAGAAGGACCATCTAAAATAAATGAAACTCTAGAAATTAGAATAGAGGACACCATATATACTTGGAAAGGAAATAGTATACCTTTATGATAAATACCAATGCTAATGACAAAGGGTCATAACGTATACAAAGAAAACTATGAAAACTTTAGAGATAATGAGTTATAAAAGTTTAAGACACCCTTGGAAATTACCTAAAGGAACCATCTTAATCATCACAAGAGGGACAACTTAGGACCATAAGGAGAACTTGAATATGTGTGAGAGCAACCTTCAACCGACATAAACCATGTGAGCTAAGCCATAGAGTCCCGAAGTTTCCCCTATACCAAAAGAAAGGGGGAAGTCATATGCCAAGGTGACCTCCCTAGATGCTAAAGTGGATCTACTAAAGCAAGCTATTGAGCAACCTTTACTAATGGGTGGTCTAGAAGCCAATCTCTACTAGCAGTGACCCCTATTTCCTTTGGTGACACATAGTTATGGGACAATGGGATTCTACTAACGGTCTCTTGCCCTAGATATTCAGTAGTATCCGCATTTATCCCAAGTCCACTTGATGCTAAGTGCGGCTCTCACAAAATAACCATAACTGGAATCATAGAATTTATAGTATGGGGAGGTATTCTACTAACTCATCCCATAACATCTTGAAACAAAATGAGAGATATTCTACTAACCCTTCCCATAGGAATTTTAAGCATAAATCATCATCATAAGGCTAGCTCCTAGATCTTGTCATGCCTCTACTATTGGCTCATCATCATAATCTTTTCTATGCCTCTACTATCAGCTTATCATCATAATCTTTGCTATATCTCTACTATCGACTCATCACCATCTTGTAAAATTTACTAGGTGGAGGATTCATACCTCAATCATTCATTCATGCTAAACGTCATAAGTCTAGTCCCATTGGACATACAAACATGAGGGTAATCATGACATATACAACTTTTATAGCATAACATCATAAAGAGGTCTTTATAATAGCACGTAGCTTTCATAATTTTTCAACAAATTTCACATAATAATTGACATACCTCATCCTCTATCACATTCATGAACTAGTATACATATAGTGAAACATTTTTATCATTCATAAGAAATATCATCATCAGACCCTTATCATTAGAAATCATTCAAAATTAGGAAACTCAATATGAAAATTAGGTGGGCTCATGCATGTAATTTTAAATGATGTAACCCAACTGGACTATGCATGAAAGTAACACAATTTATCAATTTATATCATCCCTAGAATAACCCACGTTCATTTACATGTCATCTTTCAAAACATGGACATGGAAATATGAAAGTCATCTCACAAAATCCTCAACTTCATAGCTATTTTCATAAGATGTATAATCTCATACTAGCTCAATATTATCAAAGAGTAGTTCATCAAAATCAATGCTTTATAAAATCAAAGAAAGGGAGCTTCATATCATTCAAAACATTTACAAGGTTCTCAAGAGCTCATAGCATGCATAATATCCCTTCAACATTCTTAATATTTATAATTTAAATGTTTTACAATAAAATATTCATCAACATAGAAGTTTGTTAATTACTTTAGCAAAACATGGTGGGTGACATGCACATAAGCTTAAAAACATGCAATTCAAGAGCGTAAAACAAGAAAGGAGTACAATCAATTCATTTGAAAATCATTTAATTAAACCCACCAACATTGTAATAAAATTCTCATTTTCGGTATTATGAAATCCAACTAAAATCCACAAGTTTTTCATAGCTTTTCATAGTATCATAGAATACATAACTTTAATATCATAAAATCCAACACAATATAAAACCCCAATGGAATTTATGCATAATAAAATCATTACTTGAAGAATTCAAACTTAAATCATGTGTACAATGCATAATAAGAATTACCCATAAAGTATTCAACCTTAAAATCAAGAGAATAACCCACCAATATTATAGTAAAACCCTTAGATTGTGTGCCATGAAATCCATATTAAAAGTGCACAATCTTTCATAGTTTACATCGTTCACATCATGCATAGCTTCAATATATATAAATCAACTCATGGAATAACCCTTCAATAGATATTCATGCTTAATCAATCAACACTTGAAGAATACAAACTCAAATCATGTTTATAATGCATAATAAAGTTTACCTATAAAGAATCTAACCTTGAATTCACGTAATTTCATGAAAAAGAGAGAGTTGGGCTCCATGGGTGAAAGGACCCATGGATGAAGACCAACATACCTTAAACTTGAGATTTTCTTGAAAGGAACTTGAAGAAGACTTAGGCTTCAATTGGTTTCTTGAATTCCAACAAGAGTTCTTAAAAAAAATTGAGATTGAATGGAAGGTTTGAGAAGATTGGAGAGGGTTCTTGAGAGGTTTTTTTATGAGTTTTAGGAATAAAAATGGTTGAAAAATGAGGGATTCTCGTAGATATAGGTATTGGGTTATTACCCAATTACCCTTAAGTGAAAAGGAAGTTTTTTGGAATTTTTTGAACTAGGGCGCGGCAAGTCTGCAATTCAGACTTATCGCATACCCTTACTTGTTTGTGAAATTTTACCAAAAATTTTTTTTTTGACACAGACAATCTATACCTTGTAAGTAACCATTTCCCCACACAACTTTGCCCTATGAATAAAAATATCAAGTCAGATTTGTGAAATTCTGCATAGATTTTAAGATATTGAAAAAATGCATCATAGAGTCTTTCCGAGCTACGTCGAGGGATGTTGTAATAAAATAGCTGAATGAAACTGAAATAGGTAGAATAACATTGAACAACAATCAAGTCATAATAATAATAAATCAACATGTCAAATGTCTATCTAAAGCTAGAATATAGAGTAGACAACTGACCCATCAACCAATCAAACCTCATCAATCAAATCATACTCAACTCAATAGAACTCAAATCGACTCACCTCATCACATCTCGACTCAGAGGGCTCAAGGTGGAAACTTTCTAGAAGTTTTTCTTGTCTGACAATAATCAGTTATAAGCTAACGACTGCACAATAATCACGCTGATGTTGCCATAATCATGCCGTGCTTTCTAGGTAGAGAATGAATCGAAACCAAATGGACAAGTCCAAATTAGAGATGGCAATCCACAATTCCTCAATTGTTTCAGGGACTTCTAGTCAAAGGGGACCACAAAATAAAGTGATGTGATAGTCCTAATCCTCACCTATGCTTAGCTGCGTAGTTTGACAAGTGCGAGTCGGATTAATTCTTACTCTTTTGGTGCTCGATACTCCTCCCATGACTCAATGCTCATAAGAAATCCATCCAACCAAATCATCTCAATCAACTCATCTAAATTTGCCTTATGGAGACACTCCTCATTTAATCAATCTTATAAAGACTCTCATCATCTCATCAATCAACATCTCAATCAATAGCTCAAGGCTAATATAATTTTAAAAAAATTATCAAGAATTATGTATGTAGACTCACGAAATTTCAGCTCTCTTCTAAGGCCATCTATGGGGCATATGAGAGAACAATCTTATGCTTTTAGTTTAGCCTTACAAACTTGGGATGAAGCTATCAACAATAAACTTCAAGAATTTTCCATTAAATGTTTCAATCTACGCTCTCGCTTCTCTTCTCTCAAACCCTAGTCTTTCAAGTGATTAGAAAAGGACTTGAAATGGCTTAGAAATGGGGTTTTTGATCCCTTTTACGCTCATAATGACCTATTTTGATTGTGTTTTGAGTTTAGGAGGAGTTGGAAATTGTCTAGAATGCCACCTCACAAATTTAAAAGAAAATTTTGACCTTGGAATAGCAGGTCCATAATGCGGACCCATCACACCCATGTACATTCTTATCCAAAAATTCTACGAACAAGTTTTCCAATCTCCGTTGATAAAAATAAAAAAATATAAGTTCTTGTATGATAAAAGGGTGCGACGCGCCTTTGTCGCACACCAACATTGGTTTTTCATTTCGAATCAAAAAATTATCTTTTGATCCAATCTCTCTAAAAATT